>CAUYQG010298282.1:0-12183 GCA_963574415.1 Tarsius wallacei
TTTCTTCTTCATATGATTTTTGTAATACATTTGTCAGGAGGATCCTTTTTGCCCAAATATCCATGGACGTTAACATTTTTCACAAGGGTGTCTCTTAATACCTTGAGATCAAAATTATTCTCTTTGAAGTGCTTCTGCATCAGGTTGCGTGGTATTCCAGCTACTTGGCTATGTAATAAGCCACCTCAAAGTTTAGTGCCTTGAACAAACAGCAGTCATCCACTTGACTCACAAACCTGCTGTCTGGGCAGGGGCTGAGCGGGAAGGCTAGTCTCTGCTCCGTGGGGCCTGGCGGATCCACTTTCAAGGCTGTTCACTTGCATGGGGCAAGGTGGTGCTGGCTCTCAGCTGGGATCCCAGTGGGGCTGAGAAGGGGGCGAGGGTGTCTTCATTCTTCTCCACCCTGAGCCTTTCCCTGGGAGCCTCTCCACAGTCCGGCCGTCTTCCTCTTGGATGGATTCCAAGAGTGAGCACCTCAAAAACAAACAAACAAACAAACAACAACAACAAACAGGCAGAAGCTGCATGGCTCACTCTCACCTAGCCTCAGAAGTCTACTAGTGGACAGGAAGAATGAACTCAGGGATCCATTGCTCAACACAGTGACTGCAGTTGGTAACAATACGTTCATTGAGTTGTATACTTGAAAATTGGCAAGAGAGTCCATTTTAAGTCTTCTCACCAGTAATAAAAGACAAGTATGTGAGGTGATTCAGGAAAAAGAAAAGCTTCCCTTGCCTTACTCTACCGGTTGACCAGTCACTAAGTTTGTCTCTTCTTCAAGGGAGGTGGGTGCACCCCTCTGAAAGGGATGTCAAATAATTTTGGAGACATGTTTTAAAATGACTACAGTCTACCCCCAGCCATCCAATACTTATGTTTTTCCCATGTGCAAAATATACTCACAAATTCTTACCCCAAATCCCATCAGGTACAGACTCAGGGTCTAGCATTTTGTCACCTAAGTCAGGTTGAGCAGTATCTGAAGCTTCTCAGGGGCAGGGCCTTGGGTATGGTTGCTTGAGCACCATGCCTCTTGATCTAGAGACCGGGGGCCAAAAAGACGTTATGCCCCCCTTCGCCCTACGTAATGAGGCAAGCTCAGGGTGATTGTTCAAAGGACTTCACCCTGACAGTTGGGAAATGGGATAATGGAGATAGAAGATAGGATTCTGATCATGTAACATTTGGTCCCGATTTGGAGGTGCTTATTTTAGAGATCTCCTTGAATGTGTGTTGTTTTATGCACATTCAACCACTCAAAGCCCAAACCTTCTTTCCCAGACTGTTGTTTCTAAAATCCCAGTCAACCTGAGTGAATTCTCCCCTTTTCCCATCATCCCTGTAGCAAAGATGAGACAATTAACAAGTTTATGTGAATCTTACCTATAGGGGCAAAGGATGGTGTTTATTCACTACACATTACTTTTGAAAGTTTTTTTTTTTAATTTGGAAGCAATCTCAGGCTCACAGAGAGTTTGCAAGAATAGTACACACCACTCCAATACACTCCTTACCCAGCCTCAAGACGAAGATTTCAGCGAATCACCTCTCAATTCCAAAAGAGAGTTTGAGTGAGTAGAGAGAACAGGGTGTCCCTGAGAACAGAGGCAAACCTTGGGCTTCCCTCCAGGTACAATTGGAACATGACTCTTTTAAATATCTGATAATGGACGTCTTTTGACTCTTGGCCAGGAACCTTCCCCTTTCCTTAGTGGTAATAGGTTCCTGCATTTCCCTGAGGAAACCATCTCTTCCACATTGGTGATTTACTTGGGATCGATCCCACCAAGGTCCTCTTAAACCAGCCAAGAATGGGACTTATGCTGATCTAATAAGAGTGAATCTGTTAAAATTATACTAAGAATCTTGGGATAAAGAGCTATTCTTTCCTGCTAGACATAACATTGGAAATACAGAGCTCTGAGATCTACTTGAAGCTATCGACCAGCGAAACAGCCTTAGGATAATGTGAACACGGCAGAAGACAGAGCTAACAGAGAGAAAGGAACCAGATCCTTAGTGACGTCATTGAACTACTGCTGGATATATCTTTGTCTGAAGCCTGGACTGCTTCCGCATTTTTATGTTCAACAGTCAATACATTCCTTTTATTTATTTATTTTTTGGCTGCGGTTCACCTTTTCACCCCAAAGTTTGCTGCCATACATATTCAGTGCAGGTAGCCATGTAGGGACTCAGGAGATCGGGCCAAGGATACAATTCCAGGGATGAAAACAGTTGCCGATTTCAGGGCCAAAAGTGGGCGACAGCACACGGTGAGCCTTAGAGAAGGGGGCCGGAGTTCTTCCAACCCCCCTGCTTTTGCCCATGACTGGAGCAGAACTGTGTCTTCAAAGAGCAATGATCAGGAGGCCACAGCTACGTGGAGACGAGGAGAGTGAAGGCTGGAGCCTGATGCTGGGGGGAGCAGAGGCCATGTCCGGAGCAGATCCATGCCAGAACACAGAGAAGGGATGGGGGCATGTCTGAACCCCCCAAGAGGGTGGGCAAGCAGGGGAACCTCGGGCTCTCAGAGACCCTGTCTGAGCACCAGAAGACTCCTAAGTACAGAAGACTATAGAAGAGGCCCATGGGGAACTGTCGATCATGGGAACATATAAGTACAATTTATCACTCGCCCGTGATGGTGATGGTGACATTGATGTTCATTATGATGACAGTGGTAATAATGATAATGATGTGGATGAAGATGGTAGCACGGGTTGAAAATTAACCCCTACACATGTTTACCGATGCCTACTATTTTGACAGGCACAATATCCATTCCCCCTGTTATCCATAGTAGCAACTTGTTCCTTTAGATGCGTCTTTCCCCGTTAGCTGGGTAGGGTTGAGCCACTTTGGAATCCAGGATTCCGGACACGGACACATGACCCAAGGTTAGCCAGTGGGAATCACGTGACCCACCACTTACCAATGGGAATATGGTATCTTCCTGGGCACAGTGATTGGTTGAGGAGTAAACGCTTAACCTAACATAACCTAAACTGGTCCAATCAGAGCCTGTGAGGGACAGTCTTAAGATGATTGGAAAGAACACTCTCCATAAGAGAGAACTTAGAGCTGCTGGCGGCCAGCTTGTTACCTTGAAGGGAAGGTTTATCTGAAAATAAAACCATTCTGGAGGACATTAGAGCTGCTGGGGGTGGCGGGGGAGATTTCTGATAAAGTTGTTTGAGCACCTAATTTCAGCTATGTGAAGCTAGATCTGTTCGTAAACTTTTCAGTAACACTTTGAACCAATAAATTCTCTTCTCATTGCTTTTTGTTTTGTTTAACTTGCTGTTAGATGAGTGTCTTGTCATTTCCAATCACGCGTCTTAATAGCGTGTCTTAATATCCTACACAATCCCTACAATGGCCCTGTGAGGTAGACATCTATTATCCCTATTTCACAGATAAGAAAACTGAGGCTCAGGGTGAAAAATGACTGCCTGAACCCCTACAGCTGGTAAAGGGCCAAGCTCGTTGAAATTCAAGCCCTTTTCTGGCTCCAGGTCCGGCGAGTTGCGCACGCCATGCCCTGGCTGAGTTCCACGATCCTCCCCAGTCCTCAGATTCTCTCTCTCCGGCCTCACTGTCTCAGGAGCTGGACAGGTGCCGGGTCGGGGGCAGCAGGTAGTAGACCAGCTGTTGCCTGGGTCAGGAGCCCAGCATGTTCTCAAGGACACAGATGGGCTGGCAGCCTCGCGCATGGGCAGAGAGCCCGAGGCGGGGGTGGATGCTTGTTCCTGGAGGAAGGCTCATTCAAGACTCACTGATGCCCAGCACTGGGCTCGAAGCCTCCAGGGCCCAGCGTGGAATGTCTGTTTAACTCAGCTCTTGAGAGCTCCTACACAACCGGGAGGACCCCCTTTGGTGATGGGGACTGTCTGCTTAAATGTGGGTGTGTTTTCAGGCGGAAGCACAGAAAACTCTGGAGGCTCCTTCTAAATTCCCAGGGTCCATCACATCCAGGGGAGCTCAGAAAAGTCTTGCTGAATTGACATGAATAAATATCTTTGTTTCAATCCCTCCAAGTCCCTGGACTCTCCACACCAGAGTTATAGCACTTTGATTCTTGTAGGACTTATACATTAATAGATGGCATTTTATAGGTCACAAATAAAATACGACTACTAACTACTGGTTGGCATCCTTTGTGGAATACCTCTGTGTCAGGCACTAGCTTTACACCCTGAATGCATTTGATTCTCATTATAGTCCATGAAAAATGTGTCACTATTTACTTCCACTTTATGTGGAAATATGTAGAGACAGAGATGTTAAGTTGCATATCCAGGGCCAGGCATGGTGGCTCACTCCTGTAATCCTAACAGTTTGGGAGGCTGAGGTGGCAGGATTGTTTGAGCCCAGGAGTTTGAGACCAGCCTGGGCGACATAACGAGACCTTGCCCCTTCCAAAAAAATTTAAAAATTTGCCTGACATGGTGGCACGTACCTATTGATCCAGTTACTCAAGTGGCTGAGTCAGAAGGATCACCAGAGCCTAGGAGGTTGAGGCTGCCATGAGCCATGATCGTGCCACTGCACTCCAGCCTGGGCAACAGAGTGAGACCCCACTTAAAAAAAAATCACGTATCCAAAGCCACACATAATGTGCATTGGGAGAGTGAGGAATTTCCACCCCGATCTGGATGACGCCAAAGCCATGGCTTTTTCCACTCTACGTGTTCTGCTGCCAAGCATTGGATCGACCAAAAGCAATCAGAACTCCTCAAGGCAGATGGTAGTTTTCATTTGATTCAAGCAGCTTGAACAGTTTGGTTTCTCAGAGGCAGTCTCCCTGCAGTCGCTCTGAATGTGTCTGGAATTCTCCTTCCGGATGCATCACAGGCAATGTGAGCTTTCCTGGCTCGTGTGGAAGACTTCATCCTCCTGACCTCACACCCTCCTCTCTTGCCATGCCCTCAGAACACATGCCCTTATAGCTTGTTGTCTCAGTGTGAAGCAGGAGTCCTGAAGAGTGAGGTGAGGAAAAGATGGCTGTGACAATGAGCTGTGCTGGGCAACCTTGCCCACTTGTGAGAAGAGTGTATTCAGTGTTGCAGGATTTTGCTTGCTAGAGCCTCAGTTCTTCCTCCTGGGAGATTAAAAAGGGGATGGGGGTGGGCCGGAGTGTAGGCAGGTCCCCACTCCACCTCTGCATGGCTGGGGGGCTCAGATCAAGAAAGTAGTTACAGGTGAGGCCCTGCTCTGGCCTCCACTTGACTGTCTCGACTTCTCACTTGCAAACCTGTTGCTTGATGCTGGTGGCAGACCCAGCACCAGGGCCAGCAGGCTATTCCCTGGTTGCGGCAACCCATGTCTTCATGCTTTCGCAAGCTAAGTTCCAGTTTGGCAGGAGTCAACTGTTTTTGCAAACAGTTCATCTCTGTGGGGCCTTTCGAGAGCATTCACCTCAGTTTTTGTAGGGACACCCACTCTCTTATTGTGCTCATATGTCATCAGTTTACATCCTATTTAACAAAGCATAATTAAGGTAATGAGTTCAATACAATTAAAATATAAGAATGAAAGATGTATTTGTTTATTTATTTATTTAGAGACAGAGTCTTGCTCTGTCACCCAGGCTGGAGTGCGGTGGCACGATTGTAGCTCACTGCAGCCTTAAACTCCTGGGTTCAAGTTATCTTCCTGCCTCACCCTCCCGAGTAGCTGAAACTACAGGTGTGCACCACCACGCCTGGCTAATTGTTACATTTTTTTGTAGAGATAGAATCCTTGTTACGGTTGTCCAGGTTTGTCTGGAACCCCTGGCCTCAAGTGATTCTCTTGCCTTGGCCTCCCAAAGTGCTAGGACTTCAGGTGTGAGCCACTGTGCCTTGCCAAAACTTTTGTTTTCTGTGAGAACTAAGTTGAATGCTTTGGAAAGACCCTATAAAGACCATCTGCAGAAAAAACATTTCTGTCTAATTATTTGTGGATGAAAGACCTGTGAAGTGTTGGTGGGGGGAAAATACTGTAAAAATCCAGAAGCATTCTGCACTCAGGTCGTATTTTGCTTCACTTTAACAATGCCTGAAGCATGAATGCTAGATGCATTATGACTATGGTTTATAGGAAAAAGAGAATATGGAATCCGATCAATAGACCTATTCAGAAGGCCTTAGAGGCTCCCATCAAAAAGTGTTTGGATACATGTGATGTTTAGGCAGTGTGTGGTTCATTACTTAAATTATTTCCTGCTTTAATGACTTTTTTGGAGTAACCAGTCAACTCTGGCCCCCCTCTGCGTGAACTCAATTTGGAGGGAAGAGTGGAGTGATCATTTTGCTCAGGGAGTCTGGCAGATGGGAGGTCAGATTATAGAGAAACAGAAGACATAGAGACATAGAGATGTAGATAGAGACGTAGACAAAGACATACGTAGAGATGTAGACAGAGATGTAGATAGAGACATAGATAGAGTCATAGATAGAGATGTAGAGACATAGAGATGTAGACAGACATAAAGATGTAGATAGAGACATAGAGACATAGATAGAGATATAGAGACATAGAGACGTAGATGGAGACATAGATAGAGACATAGAGACAAAGATAGAGACATAGAGACATAGAGACGTAGATGGAGACATAGATAGAGACATAGAGACAAAGATAGAGGAGACATAGATAGAGAAATAGACAGAGACATAGAGACATAGATAGAGATGTAGACAGAGATGTAGACAGAGATATAGATAAAGATGTAGATAGAGACATAGATAGAGACATAGAGACATAGATAGAGACATAGAGATGTAGAGACATAGAGATGTAGACAGAGACATAGAGACATAGATAGAGACAGATAGAGACATAGATAGAGACATAGACAGAGACATAGAGACATAGGTAGAGATATAGATAGAGATATAGATAGAGACATAGATAGAGTTGTAGATAGAGATGTAGATAGAGATGTAGATAGAGACATAAGTAGAGACATAGAGACAGAGACGTACAGACATAGACAGAGATGTAGATAGAGACATAGATAGAGATGTGGAGATGTAGATAGAGACGTAGATAGAGACATAGGTAGAGACATAGACAGAGACATAGATAGAGATGTAGATAGAGACATAGAGATGTAGAGACATAGAGATGTAGATAGAGATGTAGAGACATTGATAGAGACATAGATAGAGACTTAGATGGAGATGTAGAGACGTAGATAGAGACGTAGATAGAAACGTGGAGATGTAGAGACGTAGACTAGATAAAGACATAGATAGAGACATAGAGACATAGATAGAGACATAGATAGAGATGTAGGCATAGAGATAAAGGTGTAGATAGAGTCATAGAAAGAGACAGAGACAAAGATACAGACAAGAGACAAAGATAGAGACGTAGACAGAGACATAGATAGAGATGTAGATAGAAATGTAAATAGAGACATAGGCATAGAGACAGAGACATAGAGACGTAGACATAGATAGAGATGTAACTACAGATGTAGAAAGAGACACAGACACAGGCACAGGCATAGATACAGATGTAGACATACATAATCACCATCTTTCCACATCTTGCTCCTGAGATTCCTTCCCCCAAGTAATTCTCTCATTCATTCATGCTTTTATTTCACATCTCACAGAGCGTGGTTGTTATTTCCTCTACATTTCGGACATTCCCAATAGGGATCAAGGTTTGAGTCCAGACAGACTTGGGTCTCAATCTCAACACTAACCCTACTGGCTGTGTGACCCTGGAGGCTCATGGCCTCTCTGAACCTGGGCTATGACCTCAGACAGGAACACATATGAAGCCCTGAATGCATGGCAGCTGCCAGGATCCTTATATACTGCAGGGCATCCAGTGGTGGTGTCCGTGTCTTTGATGTCTCATTTCCTCTAGAGGGCCCAAGGAGGGGCCATGTCTCATTTAGCTCTGTCTTCTCCATGCCCCTTGGTAAGAGAGTTTGGAATGAATGCATCATCTTGTACCTTTTTGATGCTGGTAGTCATTTTTGGATTGTTATCAGGGGCCATGGGGCTGCTTCCTTGAATGTTTCAGGGAGGATGAGGGGAGGGAGAGAGGGATCCAAGCTGGGAGAAGGACAGGGAAAGAGAGGAGGACAGAGAGGGAGACAGGCAGGCCCTGGAGGGTCTGGGCTGGGCCCATCCTCATCCCCTCACAGCCTCACCTCCCCAGCCTCCCGTGGCCTCCTTAGTTCCTGGTGCCCAGTGATGGGACGCTGCTCTGGGCAGGCACCTGGGAGACTGGGCCGGCTGTGGTGACAGAGCTGCTCTGTCAGCTGGAATGCCAGGGCCTGTCAGTCTCTCAGATGCCTCTGGCTGGGCGTGAAGCTGATGCCAGAAGCACTAGGGGAAAGGGCTACAGATGCCCTGGTGGGGCAGGGAGAGAGCCATGGCCTTTCCTAGGGAGCAGCTGTGTTCTTCACTTTCACACCCAGCCTCATGACCCCCCAGGGAAAAGGCCAATTCCCACCAAGTTAAAGATGAGAAACTAGGCTGGGTGGGCAAGACAGCTCACACCTGTAATCCCAGCACTTTGAGAGGCTGAGGCGGGAGGACTGCCTGAGCCCAGGAGTTTGAGACCAGCCTGGGCAACATAGCGAGACCTCATCTCCACACACACACAAAAAGATAACTGGTTAAGGTGGTGCATGCCTGTAGTTCTATCTACTCAGGAGACCGAGGTAGGAGGACCACCTGAGCCCAGGAGGCTGAGGCTGCAGTGAGCCATGATCGTGCCACTGCACTCCAGCCTGGGTGACAGAGTGAGACCTTGACTCAAACAATAACAGCAAAAAAGATGAGAAACTGAAGTCCATAGAGGCTGGGTGTTCTGGCCAAGGTCACAGAGCTAAAAAGAGGGTTTGAGACCAGATCAGTCTGAAGCTGTGGGCTGGGATTTTATCACAAGGCATCTTCCAGTCTGTTCTGTTCAGGCAGGGTCAACAAAACTGTAGAGTCACAATGAATGAACAACTTTGGGGCCCCTGTCATGGGAGCGGCGCGACTTTGACTTGGGAGCCCAATGCAGAAGTCTCTGCCCTGCCACTTCCCGGTGGTGTGATGGCGATCAAGCCACTTTACCTCCCAGAGCCGCACACCCACCATCTGTAAAATGGGCACGACAGCACTTAATCTTGACTACCAAGTAGGCGTGTTGGGAAGGTAGAAATGATCGGTAACAGTCACGGAGTGCTTGTCCTGTGACAGGTACCGTGACAAACCCCTCGCATGCACCATCCCACTTAACCTCACACAGCCCTCGAAGGAGGGGCTATTGCTAGCCATCTAAAAGAATTTGGAAAATGAGACCATAGAGGCTTGCATAACTTTCTCTCCAACAGCGCAGCCAGTCAGTGTTGGAGCCAGACTGCATTGCTGGCTGTCCGCTCCAGAGCCTAACTGCTTGCTCTATGCCAAGACGTAGGAAAAAGGACTTTTCGGAATGTCAGAGAACAATGCTCATTACTTTTATTGGGGCCGGAATGTGTCAGGCCTTCAGCCGGTAGCTTCACGTGCGTTATTCCCTATGTCCCCCAACTATTCTGGGAAGCAGGGCCCAGTGTCCAGCAGCTCGGCCAGGTCCGTTTCCCAGCCCAAGGGCACACAACCAGGACTGGCAGAGCTGGGCTGTAAACCAGGTGTGCCTGACCCCAACTTGACAGGGATGTTAATAATGATGAGGTGAATGACCTGGTCCTGGGTGACTGGAGTGGGGGCGGGGCAGGTTGGGTGTGGATGAAGCTGTCACCTCCCATCCCCCAGGACGAGGTGGCGGCAATCCTGCACTCCCAGCTGGAGCTGTCCCTGTTGCTGTTTCTTTTTTTTCCTTGTGTTTTCACTAATGTTTCAGCTCTGCTTTTCTGCCCGAGGCGTTCTCATCACCCAGGGCCGTTCCAGACTTGAGGCGGATAAATATCGAGGAAATGAATAGAGCCCGTGACTTCCCCGATCAGGGGGCCCAGCAGAACCCCGGGAGGAGGGTGGTGTGCGGGGGACTGCAGGAGTTCTCAGGTGAAGAGCCCGGCTTTCAGCTCTGTCCTGCTGCGTGACCCCGACAGGCCTCTCAGGCTCTGCAATCGGTTTCCTAATTTGCCAAGTGCGAAAAAGGACTGAGGCGAGCCCTGCAGAGATGGCCAGGCCAAACAGCCCTGCAGAAACACAGGGAAATGGGAGAAGGCAGACAGGGCAGGGCGGGGCGGTTGAGGGCCGGTGGCGCTGGCTGCTTACAGCTCAGCGAGGTGAGGTGACGTGCCACCTGTTCTTGGCCTCATCCAGCAAAGAAGCACCAGGAGGAAGGGTTCACCCAGCCCCTGGCAGTGACCCGGGTGGCCTCCCTGAGCTGGGATCGCAGTCCACCTTATGAGTTCGGTGCCCGTGCTCTTTATTCCACGTTGGAAACCGAAGGAGGCAGTCGCCTGGGGCTGTTCGCAAACCCAGCAATGCTCCTTTGAGCAAGGAAGTACGGAAATGCCAGTCTCCCACCTGCTCAGGAGGTCAGCAAGAGAGTGTGGCTTGGAGTGGGAGGGCCCTGGCATCTCCCAGGACCTGGCAGGTGGAGGGGGGCGGGAGGGGAAGTGTGCAGCCGCTCCGTCCACTGTGGAAAGAGCAAGGACCACTCAGGGCCTAGAGGGCAGGGACAAGGGCAGGGACAAGGTGTGGGACCGGAGAGGACCCAGGAAAAATTCCCGGCTGGCAGCGTTGGGCCTTGGGGTCCTAGAGCCAGCCAGCTGCATCCTTGTGTTACCAGGATTGTAAGCCCTGAGGCCGGTGGCCCTGGGATTGTGTCTTTGGCCTTGTCACTTCCTAACTGTGACCTGGGGCAGGTGACCTAACCCTTCTGAGCTTCTCTTTCCTCGTGAAAATACTCCTGCCTCACATTCTGGCTATGGAGAGGGTGATATTGTGGTTGGATAAGAAATATATACATTGTATATAGACCAGGAATTTGGCTAAACACCTGATGAGCAGGAGATTTTATATATCTTCAGTTCTGATATTTGGTCTTTGACCCCAGTTCCTGACACAGAGCTCCTAAGTCCCTTGGAACTTCTTGGGTGACAGGAACATCTTTTGTTCTGACAAGGGGACACTTGCTGGACTCCTGGATAGCTTCAGGGAACCAACCGGGTCGTTAGAGATTGAAACATTCAGCCCCACCTTTGACCTCCAGGAAGGGAAGAGGGACTGGAGGTCGAGTTGATCAACAATGGCCAACGATTTAATCGATCATGGCTGTGTAATGAAACCCCATAAAAACCTCAAAAGGACAAGGTTTGGAGAGCTTCCAGATTGCTGAACACACAGAGGTGCTGGAAGGGTGGGGTGCAGAAAGGCCCCCTTCTTCCTACCCCGCCCTGTGATCTCCTCATCTGTAGCATTTGTAATATCCTTTAAATAAATGGGTCAATGTAAGTGTTTCCTTCGTTCTGTGAGCCTCTCTAGTCGAACCCAAGGAGAGGCCCCTTAGGAACTCTGACTTATGGCCAGTCCGTCAGAAGCACAGGTGACCATCTACCGCTTTCGAGCATCTGAAGTGGGGAACAGCCTTGTGGGACTGAGTGCCCATTCTGTGAGATCTGATCTGAATCCCAGGTAGATAATATCAGAATTAAGTTCCATTGTGTCACACCCAGTCGGTGTCTGCTTGAGAGCTGCTTGTTAGCGGGGAGAAAACCCACACACATTCCAGTGACCAGAAGTAAAGTGTTCTATGCTGTGTTGAGTGCCGCACGGAGTGTTCGTTTTTTCCTTTACAGCTAATATATATATAAAGGGCCTGTGGCGGGCTGCGGTGAATCATGCCAGTAATCCCAACACTTCGGGAGGCCAAGGCCAGAGAATTGCTTGAGCCTGGGAATTCGAGACCAGTCTGGGCCACGTAGCGAGACCTCGTCTGTACAAAAAAGTAAAAAATTAGCTGAGTGTGGTGGCGTACGCCTGTAGTTCCAGCAACGACTAGGGAGGCTGAGACAGGAGGATCACCTGAGCCCAGTTCCTGACACAGAGCTCCTAAGTCCCTTGGAACTACTTGGGTGACAGGAACATCTTTTGTTCTAACAAGGGGACACTTGCTGGACTTCGGGATAGCTTCAGGGAACCAACCGGGTCGTTAGAGATTGAAACATTCAGCCCCACTTTTGACCTCCAGGAAGGGAAGAGGGACTGGAGGTCGAGTTGATCAACAATG
>CAUYQG010298286.1:0-15037 GCA_963574415.1 Tarsius wallacei
TATCTTTTATTTTCTAGATGTTCTTGTACTCATTTTACTCTATGTGTTAGGATAGTGTTTCTAGAAGTATGGGCTAAGGGACACTTACATTAGAATAACTCAAATGCTTGTTGAAAACAGATGTCTAGATTATACCGTAAATATATTGAGTGTGTATCTCTTGGGAATCATGCTTAAGATTCTGATTTTTATAAAGCTTCCCAAGTGGTCCTGATGCATATCAAATTAAAGATTCACTTTTCAAGGGCATGTGGTCAAGCTAGAGATGGTACTGTAAATTATCAGTGGGTGGTCCCCCTCACTTTCTTTCCCTGTACCAGTGAGCAGCCAGTTCTGCAAAACTGCTACCCCCTGAAGTTTAGCTGGTGATATTATTCGTGCAAACACCTGCATACCAGATGGGCACATTTATATAGCTTGTGCTGCTGATCCAACTTGGCACATGTCATGTGCCGCTTGCTTAATTCAAAGTGAACTGGAAGGATGATGAGGATTTCATGCTGAAGTCTTGAGCACATGAGAGTCATTTTCTTCCCTTTTTTTGTTCTTTTCTTTTTTTTCCTTTGCTTACCTTGATTTGCAGTCATTTTCTTTTTCATGATCAAGGATGGCAGCGATACTGAAACCAATGAGTAAACAACTCATCTAGCTGAAGGCATTGCTGTGTGAGTACTAGTTATTTCATACATGGAACCTCAAGAAGACGGTGGTGCTATTTGCTGGGATAGTTAGACTTTTTTTTAATGGATCCAATTTTCCGTTAAAACTATTGAACAATCAACTACTGGATAAAAGTATGCATAAAAGAGTATGCATAAAAATATGCATAATCAGGCTGGGCACAGTGGCTTACACCTGTAATCTCAGCATTTTGGGAGGCCGGGGTGGGAAGATTGCTTGAGCCCAGGAGTTTGAGATCAGCTTGGGCAACATAGTGAGACCTTGTCTGTACAAAAAAATAAAAATAAAAATAAATTAGTTGGGTGTGGTGGTGCATGCCTGTAGTACAAACTACTAAGGAGGCTGAGGCAGAAGGATTACCTGAGCCTAGGAGGTTGAGGCCGCTTTGAGCTGTGATCATGCCACTGCACTCAAGTCTGGGTGACAGAGTGAGACTCCCATCTCAAAGAAAAGGAAAACAAAGCTTAACTACATGAAAATGATATCTGAGGATAAAATAATTATATTTCTTTTCTGTTTTTACTTTATTTTTTCGAATGCCAGTGACCTACGTATCATATAAATACTTACTCTCAACCTCCAGAATGAAATACCAGGAATAGGTCATATGAATCTTCTAGTCAGGAAAGTATGGGATACATAGCATTTTCTTTTTCTCTTCAACTCAACTTTCCCCCCTTCTATTATTTTTTTCCATGACTAGATCTAGAGGAAAGTATACTTCACTGTAGGATGGAAGGAAATAGTAACAGCCTATTGTTGGAATCAAGGATGCCCTTTATTAGAGGGTCACAGTCACAGATGGGTAAAGGGGAGAGGGAGGAGTGCTTGCTGTTTAGCTCTAAAGAAGAAGTTGCTAACTGTCAAAAAGGGAAAATGAGACTTTCCACAATACTTTTTAAAAGGATCATAATAAGACATTCTGATAATTAGAATGAATAAGCAAAGCAGTGTGTGTGTGTGTGTGTGTGTGTGTGTGTGTGTGTGTGTGTATGTGTGTGTGCACAGTAGGGATATACAGATGGTGCTTTTCTTATACTATTCAAGGCACTCTTCTAAGTGCTTTGACTGTACTGATTTCCTGAACTTTATAAAAACCCTACAAGGCAGGGTTCCTCCATTTATGGATGAGTAAATTGAAGCTTCTAAAGGTTCATTAAGTTGCTCCAGGTTACACAGTGGCAGAGCCTCAATGTGAATCCAGGCAGTCTGGTTACAGGGTTTCTGCTTTATACCACCACCCTGTAACTGCTGGAAGAGGCAGTGCAGAGAAGCACTGGTTGGTAGAAATTAGTGAATTCTGCTAAAGAAAAGATGATCTGGAAACATCCTCAAGAGAAAGCAATTTTTTTTTGTTGTTTTTTTGAGTTGGAGTCTCACTCTGTCGCCCAGACTGGAGTACAGTGGCACGCTCCCCGGCCACCGCAGCCTCAATCTCCTGAGCTCCGGCGATCCCTCTGCCTCAGCCTTCCAAGTAGCCAGAGCTACAGACTCACGCTACCATGCCTGACTAGTTTTTGATTTATTGCAGTGACAAGGTCTCGCCAAGTTGCCCGGGCGGGTCTCAAACCTACGGGCTCAGGCAATCCACTCGCCTCGGCCTCCCAAAGTGCTGGGATTACAGGTTGAGGCACTGCGCCCGGCCGAGAAAGCAATTTGACAGCTAGTATGGGCTACCAATTGGACTGGCATAAAGAAAAGGAAAACTCCCCAAGACACCATTATATGGTTAATCCGCCCTTGCTGGAAAGTGTGGTATAGGAGAAAAAAGGCAAGAGCAGTCAAATTATTGCATGACATTGGTGCTGGTGTTGTCCAACAGTTTTGCTGTAAAGTTCAGTTGGCACACGAATGTGCTGAATAAAGGTGAATAAAGTCAAATGATCTCCATCAAGTCTGTCTGCGGCTGTTTAAACTCAGCGGAATACGGTTGCAGTTCATCTCCTTGATTGCTAAACTGGGATAAAAATGCTGAGCATTTGTCAGTCACTTGAAAAATGCCTCTTAAAGAGACAGAGCCTGCCGCTGACCTCTTGTCCTCTCCAGGAGACTGCTGGCAAGGTCTACATCATTGTTTGCTCCTGCTGTTTTTCTGATCCTCTGCAATATTGCAGTCTATGGCGAGTTGAACCATGGGCCCGGAGCTGCGGCACATATAAATGAGCAGCTAGTCAATCTGCAATGCTGTGTTGCCCAGGCTGATCGCAGCCTTCACAACAGACCCAGCTGTGCAGCCCCAGCAGGAATTTCCTATTTGGAATTCTTTTATTCTTGCCACAGCAAAACCTCTCAGAAATCTGTCTTGTGTGTGCTAGGTGTGGTGTGTGCAAAATGCCAGGTTACCACTGTATTCATTGAAGTTCCCATCAAAGGGTTTTATTATCCTCCTGACATAACCACTGCTCATACCTGGCACACACATGTTTTCATCTGGTTCCTTAGCTAGGGGTGGGAACATCTTTCTGGGATATGCCTTAACAGTCATTTCTAGGGTGAGAAATAACACTCCTCATTTCCCTTTCCCAGATCTTTATCTGTTGTTGCCTTTTCCAAGATTCTTTTAAAAATATTTTCCCCTTTTCTATACTCCTACTTCTTTCTCTTCTCATATCAGAATTTTGGGGTAATGAAAAATGACACATGATATCACATAGCAATATAGGACTCATTATCTGTAGAAAATAATCTTTAAGGATAAGAAGGAGGTTTCACTAGTCAGTGGAGTCATCAGAGTTGTGACCAATTAATTGTTTGCCGGGTCCATCCATGTAGGGAAACTCTCAATAAAATAAGTAGAATAATTTCTATGTCACAGAATGTTATCAGGGATATATGAAGTTGTGCATGCAAAAGCATAAAGCTGTTAATTCCCTGCCCCCCTTTTCTGTTTTTATGTCTTTAATACTTCTAAATGAATTATTTTGATTTGGTCCTTCATTTTTATTTTTATTTTTTGAGTTGAAGTCTCACTCTGTCACCCAGACTGGAGTGCAGTGGCCGCTCCCGGCCACCGCAGCCTCGACTTGCTGGGCTCCGGTGATCCTTCCACCTCAGCCTTCCAAGTAGCCGGAACTACAGGTGCGAGCTACCATGCCCGGCTAATTTTTTGATTTATTGTAGAGTTGAGGTCTCTCCAAGTTGCCCAGGTGGGTCTCGAACCCACGGGCTCAGGCAATCCACTCACCTCAACCTCCCAAAGCGCGGGATTACAGGCTGAGCCACTGAGCCCAGCTTGATTTGGTCCTTTATAAAGATAGCAAGCAATACATTGAGTTCAGAATGCTATAGGAAATAATGACATACAGTTTATTAGAGTTGCCTCAAACATGAGCATATGCAGCATCTCACACCATAGATTTATAATGACAGTGTAGTGCTGTGTTAACTGACATATCTCCTTCTCAGAGCAGCAGTGAGCCTCATGGCCAGGTCATTTGCAGGAATGGCAAACAGGCTTAGCATGGTGCTTGTTCATGTGACTTACCAGTCAATAGTTTTCTCTGTCTTGGGAAAAAAGCCTTTGCAGGCTATATAAAAGACATGCCTGGCACTGTTCACAATAGCCAAGGTATGTAATCAACCTAAATGTCCATCAACAGATGGGTGGATAAAGAAAGTGTGTTGTATATACACAATAAAATACTATTCAGTTGTAAGCAAGAATGAAATCCCATCATTTGTGGCAACAAGGATGAAACTGGAGGACATTATTATGTCAACTGAAGTTAGCCAGGCACAGGAAGAAAAATATGACATGTTCTCACTCCTATCTGGGAACTAAAAAAATTAATGAGCTCATAGAAGTAGAGAGTAGAATTGTGGTTTTTAGAGGTTGGGAAAATTAGGGGAATGGTAGGGGAGGAAAGAATACGGAGAGGTTGGTAAATTGATAGAAAAGTATAGCTAGACAAGAGTGATGAGTTCTGGTGTTCTGCAGTTCTGTAGGGTGACTATAGTTGGCAATAATTTATGGCATACAAGGGGAGACCCAAAAAACCTGGAATTTATTTATAACAAATTGTATATTTATTCTTATATGTTTAAACTTCAGTCACCTTCAAAATACTCTCTGTTTGATGCAATAACCAATTGAGACACTTTCCACTGCTCATAATAGTTTTTGAACTTCTCAATTTTGATGTCTTTTAGTGCTTCTGCTGTTTTTTGTTCCACCTCTTTCACATCAGCAAAACATTTCCCTTTGAGGACTTTTTTAATCTGGGGAAAACAAACAAAAAAGAGTGGCTTGAGGTAAGAACAGGTGAATTGGTAAATGGGAGGTTAGGGCACACGGGTCATGCCATTTTTGGTAAAAAATTGTTAAACACTCAGCAAGTGTGGGTAGTTGTGCTCATAAATCACCCATTATGAAATGGGCAAACATGTTGAAAGATGCTCCACCTCCCCCCAAAAAAATCTCTGAATCTGAACACAACCTCTCACAACAGTGCTAGCTAGTACGCTGATGCCAATGGGTTCCTAGAACACTTACTTAGTGGGGAAAGCCTTTATTACAAGAGCCCCACCCTCCAAAAATTAATTTCATGCTTTTTTTGCTTTTTTCGTTTCCCCTCATACAATTATTACATGTCGCCTAAAAATAAAAGAAAAAAAATAGTCATGCCTGGACCTCTGTGCCAAAGGAATAGCTGTTGGAAAAAAGAGGAAATTGGGAAGAGAGGGAAACAGGAAGAAGAAAGAACTCCTGGCTTTGTATCACATCTCATATCTGTTTTCAGTGGCGAGAACATGTTTTCATAGCTCTCAAAAACAAAAATGTCACGGGGATCCATAAGCCAATCTTAGGCTCTTATTTTGTTCTTTCTCATATTATGGAAAGTTCTGGAGTTTTTGGAGGCCAAACCAGAATTCGGAGTTCTAGAATATGTGTCATTCTTGAGTTAAAGTGAAAAATCCAACTCAAACTAACTTGTTGAGTTGTTGATTTATGTTATCTAAAGCAGGGAAACAGTCATGGACAATACATAAACAAATGGGTGTGATAGTGTGTTCCAATAAACCTCTATTTACAAAAGCAGTTTGCAGTCCAGATCTGTCCCACAATGCCTACTCCAGTTATGTGATATGAGGATGCACACTGGACCCACATCTCTCTATCCAATGCTATAAAACCCACATAGTTCTATTGCATTTGCAATGGCTGGGTGACCCCATCAATGATCTAGCACAGAAATAGCTAATGAGCTGTATCTCATCTGTTACCTCTAAACAATTGATAGAGAATGCCTATATATCTTTGTTCAGAAGGATTCTGAGACTGTCAGGCTAAGTAGAAAAATATGTCATAATCAATTAGTAATGTTTGACAGGCACAGAGGGAAATGTGGTAGGTAGTACATACATCATGTTTTTATCGTTTCTGGTTTAGAATGTAAGACTGACATGGCCTTCTCTTCTTTCACACACACAGAGACTTCTCTGTGCTCTAGAGCCTCAAAGGTTTTTCTAGCTCGATTATTCTCAAGAACCTAACAAAAATCCAATGTTGGCTAAGGTGAGACCCAAAGCAATTGCTCAATTTTTCCATTGAAAAAATTTAGTACAGAGTGGGAAGATCACTTTTTATCAGGTGAAATTAATCAGGATTTCAGAATAAGATATTGTACTTATTACTTTTTGGTATATGACATGAGCTGGCAATGTAATATGCTGTTTTTTAAAGTCTGTCTTTAGTGCTCAGTGATTTTTCATATGCTGCATATTTATTTATCTGCAGGATACTCTCACTAACCTTTCTAACTAATTAGTTTATTTTCCTTTCTTGGAGAAGGCCAGAGCCACTTTGAAAGCCACCAGGAAGAGGGAAGGAACCAAGTGAGCTGTTTTAGAGTCTTGCCTTCAGAGGAGCAAGCACCACCTGCAGCTGTGCCATAAAACAAATGGTGCTTCTTGAAAACATCATCATTGGGAGTCAGTTGGCAGCTGTTAAAATTGGATAACCATTACTCAGTGTCCAAAGAGAAGGGCATTTTAACCATTAGTCTCTTCAACTTGATATTTAATTACCCTGAAAAAGAAGAAAAATATGAAATTTCTCTTCAGAATTCCTTATGAGTCATACCCAAAGTTTCACAAAACAAATTTATTGCAGTTGTCTCAACAGTAGCTGTGTAAGCAGACAACGCGGCAGCAGTAAACTCATAGTTCCTTTTAGTTGAGTTTGGCTTTCACCAGTGTGACAATCAATTGTATATTATTGAACTTTCCCTAAATAATTAAATAAAAATTATATATGTATATGTACTACAATTCTTTTTAAATATTAATTTAATTTATTTATTTAGTTTTGAGTCGGAATCTCACTCTGTTTCCCAGGCTAGAATGCAGTGGCATGCACGCTCACGGCCACCGCAGTCTCGGCCTGCTGGGCTGAGGCGATCCTTCCACCTCAGCCTTTCAAGTAGTTGGAACTACAGGCACACGCCACCAAGCCCACCTAATTTTTTTTTTTTTTTAATATTGTAGAGATGAGGTCTCGTCAAATTGCCCAGGCTGGTCTGGGCATGGGGCCGGGTGCAGTGGCTCACACTTACAATCCCAGCACTTTGGGAAGCTGAGAGGATTGCCTGAGCCCATGGGTTAAATATTTCTTATGAACTAGATTAGAAAGCTTTTACCCATCAAAGAATAAGGTGTGTGATATGAGAAAAACATGAGGATAAAAAAGAAAAGAGGAAGGTTGAAACAGAGGTTCTTTTCTTAGTCTAGCTTCGGGGAAAAATTTTGTAAATTATTTGAAACTGTATCCAAAATTTTGCATTTTTCTGTGTCTGTGTGTGTGCACATGAGAGACATATTTTGGGGTTAAGTATTTGCCTTTTCATTGAGAATCACTGACCTATAGGTTGAAGTCTTGTCCAGAAAGTGTAGCCTGAATTCTGTTCTGGAATTGCCAGGTCCAGCCTAAGGACTGGGAAAGAGTAGTGGCAAAGGGAAAATTGATACTAACTAAGGAAAATATTTTTTACTTTATAAGTTTGCTCAGGGGCAGCTCTGATCATGGCTACTTGATTTTAGGTTCTGGAACCAAAGAGGAACAATGGTAGCCAAGGAAGGCTTTTCTTGGAAATAGGTTACTTATAACTGCTTCCCTCCTTCTCTGTTGTAAAAAGAACAGCTGGCACGCCCTGGAGAGGCCCTGACAGTGAACGATAGCCCAAGGACAAGGCACCAGCTGAAAGCCAGCTTGGCTGTAAATTAGAGTATAATGGCAGAGTGGCTTCTGCTGCGAAGCGATTTGCATCAGAGCCTACTGACAATGCATGTTCCATAGGGTGGACACTTGTAAGGGCAGGAAACCAGAAATATTTCATTTCTAAATAATTTACAAGAGGATTTGCCAAAGAAAAAGGAGCAGAAAAGATGGGGGACTTACCACTGTTTAGGTTATGTTACTTAGAATACTCATTTTGCACACAAGGAAAATTTACATTTAACCTTCAGTAGATCTATCTCAAATTCACCTCCATATGTTTGCTTGTTGCCCCTTCAGTACTCCAATAGTGCTTTGCCCATAGCTTCAGTATAGAGCTATATAAATGCAGTGCTTAGACCTGTGTTTCATTAAGTCATGTACTTACAGTGGTTAGATATGTTTTTCCAAAGATCAAGTCACTGTGCTTTTTACATCGACACTCTGGGATTTTAAGCATCTTATGCAAATACATAATCAAGTCTTTAGATGTTTTAAGAAATGTACAAATGACTGAACCTTGTGGAAGAACTCTGGCAATGTAAAGGATCAGAGGAAAGATCCAATATGAGCTAACTGGTATTCTGTGATAATGGAAACAGAAAATGCACACAAAGGAACATGTGTTACAACTATCAGCGAGACGATATGCTATATTGGGTATAAGATGAACTTATCAAATAAACAATACTATTTTATTAATGTAGGCATAAAAATCTTCTAAATGGCGTATACATACATAGTAACTTGGTATGATCAGTGTATCTTTTCCATCTGATGGTGAGCTTCTTTTCTTTTTTTTTTAAATTTTAGATTCAGAGAGTACAAGTGCATATTTGCTACATGGGCATATTGCATACTGGTGGGGACCAGAGTTTTGGTGTTTCTATTTCACAAATAGTGAACATTGTACCTAATAGGTAGTCTTTGAATCCTCGACTCCACTCTCCACCTCTCTCCTTTTGGTGTCCACGTGTCTATTATTTTCATTTTTGTGTTCTCATTGTTTAGCTCCCACCCATGAGTGAAAACATGGTGTTTGGTTTTCTGTTGCTGAATTAGTCCTACTTAGGCTAATGACCTCCAGTTCCATTCATGTTGCTGTAAAGGACATGATTTCTTTCCTACTTTTTTTATGGCTGTGTGGTATTCCATGGTGTATGTGTATCACATTTTCTTTATCCAGTCAAATAGTTGATGGCCACTTATATTGGTTCCATGACTTTGTTATTGCGTATCTGATGAGTTTCATGGAAGTAAAGACTTTATCTTCTTCTAATAGTCTCCAAGTGCTTAGTTCGACAGTTATCCTACGGGAGAAATTGGATAAATGGCTTGTTTTTTAAAATAAAATTTAAACATTTTAATTCCTTTTAAAAGCATTAACATTATTTGTCATCAGAATGATCCTACCCACCGTTCTTCATTTCTTATTTTCCCCATGCATACCTCCAACCCTACTCATGACTGCCTTATGAATCCACATAGGAGTACTTTCTCTCTGCTCTTCCCTTCCATAAACTGTTCATACCCATGTACCTCAGCACAGCTTAAGTCACACATATTCCACGAGGTCTCATCTGTCTGCCCTTTGTATTTGAATTCCTTCTCCTCTGTATAAGTTAGAGCTCTTAATGTTTCTACTATTTTGCTTATTTGAGGCTCATTTTCCTACCAGCACTGTGCCAGAAGGAACCATGCTTCAAAAAGCTACACTTCTATATTCTATATTCGCTGAGCACACACTGGGCACTTGATAGGGAGCTTTGCTGGAAAGGAGAAGGAATCTATCACTGTGACCTATGAGATGCATGAAAGGTCTGAGAGCATGTCAAGTGTGTGGGAATGTAGACTTGAGATTTTCTCAGAATTTGAGGGTAATTTTACCAATTTCAGAGCATTCACATCTATGGAGATTTGTTAAAGCCCAAAGGTGGGCCCCTGGATCTAATGTCTCTCGTGGGGATCACACGTTTTGCTAGGCTTTCCATTTATTTTTTATGTTAACAGCCGAAGCCTCAGAGTTTAAATATTAAAATTATTTTGGTTTCTTTTACGTGGTTACAACATTTAGCTTTTCTTTCTCCCTAGGACATTGGTTAGTAACAAGTAGGTTAATAGTAATATACAGATTTATTTAGTAATTTTTCTATCATTATAAAGCTCCTTTTTGACATCTCAACTTTTAGGTAGAGAATTTAAATAATAAAATTGCTCCTGTATTTTCATCTGGCATTTACTACTTTGAAGTATTTTCAGCACATGGAATATAAACAGTGAAAATTTTGAATTGTGCATTGTGCTAGTTTTTTACCCCTTTCTATGGCTTTTCATAGGAATTTAGTTTACAGTTCTATAGATTACTGTTCACTAAAAAAAATTCCTATTTTTGTCAATTAAAAATTAAAAAACAAGCTAAAAACTTGTTGTATAAATTCTAACTTTTCTGTCCTGTGACCTCTACTTTGGGAATAAGAAAGACTACGCCCTTCTGAAACTGTAGAATATTTTTCTACAGTTAAGCCATGATAGAGCATTCTTGAACCTTGTTTTCTATGAAAACACCAAATAGCCTATTGGAAGAATAAAGAAAGGCAAGATTCAAGATCTATCCCAGTTTGATAGTATTGTTCTATGTGGTGGTGGCTTGCTAATAGCTTTATTATTAAACCATGTAAGCAAAAGAAAGCACTACAGCTTAGAGGGAGCTCGGATGGATCTGCTTTCAGCATGTAACTAAACCAGTGTGTAGAAACAAGTAATTAAAAGGACACAAAGCCCGTAATCAATTGTGCACCAGTTATCTTTGATTGCTCTTGCAAAGGACAAATTACACACAAGCCTCTTGCAAGCCTGAAGAAAAAGAGATTCTATTATCTTCTTTTTGAAATCATTTCTCCGCAGAGACAAGGGCATCCCTATTCCAGATCTCTTGGTTTAATTAAAAGGACACAAACATCAGATGTTGTTGAGGCATATCGAATGTTTCCCTGACAGTGCAAAGGAGTGAAAGGGGGAGGGGGTGGGGAGGGAGTGGGGCACAAGGGCGGGGGTTAGTTGGAAGAATTTCTTTTCCATAAAGACTGGCCTTTTTTACTCTGACCATCTGTTTTCTCATGGTGAAAAGCCCCATTGCTGGTATCCTGGCATAGCTTTGCATGTCTTTGTGCTTGAGGGACATTCAATCTTGCATCTGATATACGCTGATCTGTGACACTTCCTAACAAATGAGGCTTTGTTCAAACAAAGAGACTCCCTGATAGGAACTGTAAACTTGGAGCTTGATATCCTGTAGGAAAGGCAGGCTATGGCTGAGCTGGCACAGGAAATGCTCTCTGTAATGCAACAGAGCTGAAGGAGGTCACACCCCCGTGCACACATAAGCTCTTTCAGATCTTCCCAGGCCTCCTCTCATCTCTGTCTCCTCTTTAGATGGGCCGCTCCGAAGCACAGCTGCATCTGAACCTGGCCAGGATGCGACCCATCTCCATTACAGGCTGAAGCTTACTCTTCACAACCTTGGCATCTATTTGTACAGTTTCTCCATTTTAGAAAGCACTCTCACAATCATTAATCCACTTGATACAATACCTTCATAAGGGCCAAATGTGATCACACTCAAGAGAATTATTTTGTGAATGCTAATGCCAATTGCCCCTTCTTTCTCATCTCCTCTTTCTATATCTTCTCTTCATTCCCCTTTTTCTCTCTTGTCTTCACCCCAACAAATGACATCAAATTTGAAATTCTCAACTTCAACTTCATCTATCTTCTTACCATGTGATACTTCCTTGGTTCCTGAGTGCTTAGATGTGGACCGTGGAACAGAAAATGTATAATTAGCTGCTAAGTATAGATTGAGATTTAGGCAAAGTGGCAGAAAAGGCCCTCACTCAGGAAAATACTATTTATTCTTTCAAGTTATGATCTAGAATCCTGTCAGAATGTAAGCTTCCTTAGAAACAATGTCACCAGAAAAAAAAAATTGCTGTTTTCTCTCCTTGGCAAACTCCTACACACTCAAGACAAAGCTGAGAGGGGACTTCTATCGCAGACATTCTTTGCCTCCTCTAGGAATAGTTAATTGTTGCTTCCTTTGTGTTCCTACCCCACTTTGCTCCTAACTCAGAGCCAGTATGTAGCACATTGTAGTCAGAGTTATTTGTTTATATATCTATCTCCCCTACTAAGCTGTGAACCACAGTGCAGAAATGGTGTATTTATTATTCATTCTTGCACATTTCCAGTATTTCATCAAAGACCTGACCCATAATCAGACCCCAGTAACAGTATGTTGAATAAATAAATTCAATTGGTTAAACACTGATATGGTTGGGAGGGAAGAAACAGGAAAAAAAAAAAGTAGAGAAGGGAAAACTGACTTCACTCATGTCTACATTTTTCCTTGGCCCAGCCAGTCATTTGGCTTTTGGTTACTTATCACTTTGACAGTGTGAAATTGTGTTTGATTCAGGAATTATCTGACACAGTTTCTCAGTTTTTTATATTAGTACATTTTTACAAAGATACTTGAGTTACAGAGAACTTAAGGAACATATAAAAATTATGTTTTTGATTACTTAGTGGACCTATTACTAAATATAAAGGCTTTGGGACCCAATAGGGACCTGGGGTTACAGAAAAGAAAATTTGTGTCAAGGGTATCCAAATTGGAAAGAAAAAGTTGAGTTACCCCTCTTTGTGGACAACATGATGCTATACCTTGAAAATCCAAGATAATCTGTCAAAAACTTGCTTGCACTGACAAAGTATCAGGATATAAAATAAATGTACAAAAGATAGTCACATTCCTATACACCAACAATAAACAGACAGAAATCCAAATGAAAAGCACAATCCCGTTCACAATAGCCAAAAAACAAACAAACAAACAAACAAAAAGCCAAGAAATACCTTGATATCTTCCTAACCACAGAAGTGAAAGACCTTTACAATGAAAACTACAAAACACTGCTCAAATAAAGAAGACAGAAACAAATGGAAAAATATTCCATGTTCATGGATTGGAAGAATTAACATTTTTTAAGATGTCCATCCTACCAAAGGCAATCTACAGATTCAACGCAATACCCATTAAATTACCAACATCATTATTCTCACACTGGAAACAACAATACAGAAATTCATATGGAAACATAAAAGACTACAAATAACCAAAACAATCCTTAGCAAAAAAACAAAGCAGGGGATATCACACTTCCAGACTTCAAACTCTGCTATAAAGCTAGAATAATCAAAACAGCCTGGTATTTGTACAAGAACAGGCATATAGACCAATGGAACAGTTTAGAGATTCTGGAAGCAAAACCTCAATTTCTCAACCAACTCATCTTTGACAAAGGCTCCACTAACAACCACTGGGGAGAGGAGAACCTATTCAGTAAATGGTGACAGGAAAACTGGCTGACCCAACGCAGGAAACTGAAACAGAACCCCTACCTATCTCCATACACAAAAGTCAACTCTAAATGGATCAAAGACCTACATGTAAAACCTCAAACTATAAGAATCCTAGAAGAAAGCATAGGAAATACTTTTACAGAAATTGAAATAGGTAACCAATTCCTGATCAACTCTCCAAAAGCAAATGCCATAAAAGATAAAATAGATAAATGGGACCTCATCAAACTGAAAAGCTTCTGCAAACAAGTGAAACCATCAAGAGAGTGGGATGACAGCCCACAGAATGGGAAAAAATATTTGCCAGCTGTAAATCTGGCAAAGGCCTAACATCCAGGATCTGCAAGGAACTCAAATGTGCTGAAAGGAAAAAAAACAAACAAACCATCCTATTAAAAAATGAGCAAAAGATATGAATAGATACTTCTCAGAAGAAGATATAAAAGCAGCTACCAGATACATGAAAAAAAATGCTCATCCTCACTAATAATCAAAGAAATATAAATTAAAACCACACTGAGATATCACCTAACTCTAGTCAGGATGGCAATCGTCAATAACTCAAAAAACAACAGATGCTGGAGAGGATGTGGGGAAAAGGGTATACTTCTATATTGTTGGTGGGAGTGTAAACTAGTACAACCTCTGTGGAAAACACTGTGGCAATTCCTAAAAGATCTAAAAATCAATCTTCCATACGACCCAACAATCCTCCTTCTGGGAATATACCCGGAAGAACTCAAACCATTCTATAAAGAAGATACCTGCACACGTGTGTTTATTGCAACGTTATTCACAGTAGCAAAAACATGGAACCAACTGTGCTGCCTATAGAAAGTGGACTGGATAAAGAAAATGTGGTACATTCACATGATGGAATATTATGCAGTCACAAAGAAAAACAAAATTATGAACTTTGTAGCAACTTGGATGGAATTAGGGTCTATAATACTCCGTGATTTATAACAGAAATGAAGATTTGAGTATTACGTATACTCACTCATAAGTGAACCCTGAACATTTATCATAATACTGTAAGAAAGAATTGGCAGTAGTGAGACACTACCAGGGGAGGGGGGCACATAACATTAATAAGGGTACCCAAACTTTACCTGTACGGTGACCACTTATGTACCTAACCCTGAATTGTACACCACATCTTTAAAATAAAAAATAAGGGGAAAGAAAACAAAAAGAAAATTTGTCCAGTGGAACACTTTAACTTAAAAATTTCTTAGGGACGGCAGTGAGCTGCAGAAAGGAGGATGGCTACAAACTGTCAATTTTACTTTTCAACTGACTTACTCAATACTTACACCGCTATTCAGCTTTTCCAAACCTTGATTTCTCTAGCCATGAAATGAGAATATTAACACTGGCATGGCCGGGCTCGGTGGCTCAGCCTGTAATCCCGCGCGTTTGGGAGGCTGAGGTGAGTGGATTGCCTGAACCCGTGGGTTTGAGACCCGCCTGGGCAAGCGAGACCTCATCTCTACAATAAATCAAAAAATCAGCCGGGCGTGGTAGTGCGTGCCTGTAGTTCCAGCTACTTGGAAGGCTGAGGCGGAAGGATCGCCAGAGCCCAGCAGGTCGAGGCTGCGGTGGCCGGGAGCAGCCACTGCACTCTAGTCTGGGCGACAGAGTGAGACTCCAACTCAAAAAGAAAAAAAAAAAACAAAAAAAAAAACACTGGCATGCCTCAATGAGATTTTATGAAGATTA
>CAUYQG010298288.1:0-10993 GCA_963574415.1 Tarsius wallacei
GCAAGAATTGCATTTTGGTTTTGCCTTTACCATCCTAATTTTTGAGAAGTGAATTCTAAACACAAAATTATTAGTGTCTACAATGTATTTATCATAAAGGATGTCAAAGAGAGACCTTATGCATATTAAAAGTATTGTGTAACTATAAGAGATCCCCCTCAACAATTCAGAGAAATTAATAATTTAAATGAGAGAATTTTAAGGAAGAATAAATACTAGAACTCAAATTTAGATCTGGTAATGTGAAATGTTTTAACACTGTACATAAATATGTTCAATTTACTTTTACAATGATCAAGAATACTGCCCATTACTGTCACAGTTCTCCAGATATCACATAATGAACTTGTAATGTAACATTTCTTTCTAGCTTCCTACTGAATTGTGAGCTATTACTTGTTTAAAAATCATATCACTTTTCTGTTGCCATGATTTTTTTTTTTTTTAAACAAAAAACCAAAGTGCATTGTACGCCCTTTGGCCAGTCTTGTATGTGCCTTGAGCCAACGCTACATGTATTCAGCTTTTAAAACTCGACAAATTTTTCATACTTCCTTAAATATGAAAAATTATGGTCTTATTGCTGAATAAAACTTTTAAAAAGTACAGAATAATTGTGCTTGGTTTTTCGGGATTATGTTACTATCACTAAGTAGCAAGTTGCCTAGCACATTAGTCCAAAACACTCCATGTATTTTTCTAGGCATAAAAAATTGGTTAAAAATAAAAAAAAAAATCAATGATCTTGAAGTTGTGCATCATTTTACTTTGAGGAATTCAGCATTGCATGTATAAACTCATTTCCTCTTAGATGGAAAACTTAAGAAATGGTTTCAGTATCTTTCCTTCTATGTGCACTGTCAGTGCTGTCCTGATTGATACATTTTAAGATGGTTTTTGAAAAGCTAGTATGTTTTTTAATAGCCTTTTGGCAGAGTGGGTTGGCATCTGTGACACTGAAAGATATATTTGTTCTTGGAGTCTGTTTCATGGTGTGCAACTGGTAAAATCCTTACTCTCCAAAGTGATGCCTTTTTGTATGCTAATGAGTTGACTGGTGGCTGGCAGTCCCTAGGTACCCTCAGGGTGGAGAAAGACCAAGGCAGGATTAGAAGGTTGGGACTTGCAGCCCCACCTACCCAACCTCTAGGCAAAGGGGAAGGGGTTGAAGGTTAAGTTGATCACTAATGACCAGTGGTTTAATCAGTCATACCTATGTGATGACACCTCCATAAAAACCCAAAAGGACAGTGTTGGGAGTACTACTTCACAGCTGAATATGTGGAGGTTCCTGAAGGGTGGTGTGCCAGGAAAAGGCATAAGGGCTTTGCCCGACCATGCCTCTTCCTATGCTTTTCTTCATCTTTATCCTTTGTAATATTCTTTATAATAAATCAGTAAACATATTTTCTTGAGTTCTGTGAGCTGCTCTGGCAAATTATGCAAACTAAAAGAATCTTGGGAACTCCAACTCGAAGCCAATTGGTCAAATGTTCCAGTGGCCCAGATTTGTAACTGGTGTGGGGGGGTGGGGGACGACACAGTCTTGTGGACTAAACCCTCAACCTGTGGAATGTGATGCTATCTTCAGATAGTGCCAGATTTAAATTGAATTAGAAAATACCCAGCTGGTGTTTGCTACAGAACTGAATGCTTGCTTGGTGTAAGGTCAAAACCCCCCACACATTTGGTCATAAAAGTCTTGTGTTGATTATTGTTGAGTGAGAGAATAGAAAAGAAAAACACTTTGAGTTTGTTTTTTTCCACATACAGCATCAAAAGCCTTGAAATATCAGATCACCCACTTAGTAGGTACGTACTTAAATCACTGTTCCTAGTTCAGTTTCTGTATCTGTAAAATGGAGTCATTATTGCCATCCACCCCACTGGGTTGTTGTAAGGGTTAACTGAGCTGATGTGCATGAAAACTGTATAAATGCTCTACAAAATATAAGTTCCTACTATTATGGTCAAGACAAGTCTGCCATGTGTTCTCAGAGGTTTCCCAAACATCGCAGCTTCTACTACTCTATTGACAAAGAGTTATCTCCAACTAACTATGAAATCATATTCATTATTCTTGCTATCTTTGAAATACTTCCCAACATTTTGTCTTTTGACTTCCTATTTTGAAGGATGGCTATTTTCTAGGTAAAACTTAAAGACAAATGTTATTAACATTAAATATGGGGAACATTTTCGGAATGAAGTTTGACTTTGCATCTAAAGATTTTGAGTAGTTCAAGTTATAGTTCTGACAGAAGTCACAGAAAGGGCTGGATGGTTCCATAAAGTTTCTATAGACCTGTGGTTTATAAAATGTCCCAAATCAAGAGGTCATATTGACGTTTTCCAGGTAGTATGCCTTTTGTGCCCACAGAAAATTTTATAAATGTTCTAATATATACTTTTTAATTGTTTTACTTGGAATAAATCAGACACATGTTTTACAACAGCAAATACACAGAGCACCAATAGGGTAAAAATTTATTATTTACCTAGACTTGCCATAAAATCCAGATGCTTTGTAAATATAGATAGATATAGATATAATAATTATATAGCTATCGAATATATATTCAATAGGATATCAAGACACAAGTCCACACTTTAAAAGGCACTAAATAAATTATACACACATTTCCATATGACCCAAAACTAAATGTTCACGATTTTTACTGATAAAACTAAACTCCAAATCGGGTACTAACAGAAAATTATAGAAAAAAATCAAATTCTGAATATATAGCACATAGATTTAACAAGAACACAATTGGGAAAGCTAGGGAAAAAAATAGACGGAAAAATCATTCCCTTGATGAATGTTTGACAAAAATCAAAAATTGTTTTTAGATGCAGCCACTTGTAACTGCATTAAATCACTGCACTTACTGTCGCTCCCTATTATAAAACATGCTGTGCTCTATCTTTTAGCAAGGCTGATTTATTAAAAGTATTCAGCTGTGCCAAAGGAACTAATACAAAACTCTACTAACTACAGTTTCTGACTAACACACACTTTGTAGCTGCATGCCAACATGACAGTTTTCATGAGGAATCCAAAGAGACACATGCTCTAAAGCACCTGAAGCTTGGGTGTTAAGGGAACCAATCTACCACTGAATGCAATATTAGCTCATTGCTGCTGAAAACAGTAGTGGCATTTAAAATTCTAATTCCTCTCTCCTACTTAGCATGATTAGCAAATCTCAATTTAGCATAGTCTTAAAATTACAACCACAGTACTTTTTGTTGGGGGACTTTTGGTTAGTTTAGCAAAATATAATCATCATGCTTATCAGTCATTTTCTTAAGAACTTTAAAGTTCTCTACAAATAGTCTTAGTTAGCCAAGGACTTGTACTGAGTGGTTTCTATATTACACATAGCAGAAGTGTTACCTTCAAGAAGTGTGCTTCAAGAGGTTATAAGGAATAAACACAATCTACTGGAAGTTCACTGTTACTGCCGGATAAAAGAAGAAGCAATTACATATACTTGGATGGATCAAGGAAGATCTCATGAAGGAGGTAAAATTGTGCTAGCTGTTGAAGGGTAAGATGGAGTTTAAAGAAAAAGCAAGAAAAGCAGATAGTGGCCATGGAGAGAAAATAAAGGACAAAAAATGTGGAAATAGCAAAATGGGCAATGTTTCTCATCTTTGGCTTTGGTCAGAATCACTTGGGGAGGCTTTTATTAAGATAACCAGGTCCCAATACAGACTTACTAAATTAAAATCTTCCAAGTTAAGGTTGGGCATTACCCTTTGTAAAATTCCAAAGATGATTTTGATGTGGTTGAGGACCACTGATTTAGGAGGTGTTTGGATAAAGGTCAATAGTCCAGCTGAAATACAAGGCCCATGAAAGAGGTAAGACTGGAGAGCATTTTTCTATTGGGCTTTGTAGTGTGTTGAATTCCAAGCTGAGAAGTATACCTTGATAGTCTTTGGCAGTGATTTTTGAGCAGGTGTATAAACAATCAGTGCACTTCAGAAACATTTTGTAGAAAAAAATACTGCAATAAGAATGAATGAGGAGAAACTGGGAGGAAGAAGAAGAAGAGAAGAAGGAGAGAAGAAGGAGAGGAGGAGGAGGAGGAGGAAGAGAGAAATAAAGGTCTAAAGTCTAATTCAAAAGATACAGCAATGAGAATGTTGAAGATGATGAAGATTTTCAGCACCGGTAAGAAGAATGCTGGTGAGGCAATTAATAAAGATGGAAAAAAATTGAAGAGGAGTAGATTTCAGAACATTTTGTAAATGTTGGTTTGGAATGAGTAACTATATGCATAGTACAAGTTTACATCTGCTAATTATTAATAGTGCCCTCTTTAACCCTCCTTAGTGTCCCAGTTTAGAGAAATTAAAATCATCTTAGATTTAAAGTACTTTTGCATTACTCTTTGGAAATATCCATAGGCAGTTACAGATGAGGCAGTTATAGATTAGCATCAGGAATGGAATCCACATCTAAGAGGTTAGTATGAAAATTGAGAGGGCAGATGAGATAACCAACAGAAAGTGAGCAGAAAGAGAAAAGAGATGCCAGAGAAGCACCTACCCATAACAGGGGGAGAAAAGAGAAAGGAATCCAAAACAAACAACAACAAACAAAAGAGGGGGGGTCACAGCGGAGGAAAAGTAATCACAGAAAGAAAATATTATGAAGTCAAGGGGCTGTAAGTATTAAAAAAGGAGGATGTCAGAAAGGTAAATATACATAGAAAAGGATACCACTAAATGTAAAAAAAAGAGGAGACCCTTGGTGATTATGAAAGTGGTGTCTACAGAGTAATGAGGCAAAGTCTCTAGAGTATTGATAGGATAACAGAAAATAAAAAAGAAGGGATCCTTAAGATGACTCTTTTTAGAAGTTAAGAGGGCAAAGGGATCTTGGTGAGTCATGGAGAAAGACAAGATAGATAAAAAGGAAGTACATGCCAAGAAGGAGACTTATTGACCCAAGAAATAATATTGGGTATAGAGATAGAAATCTACAATGAAGACAGGGAGCATACTTAATGGAATACTTACTTAATAGGAGAATACTTAAGGGAGCATACTTAATAGGAGAAAAGAAAATTGAGATGCCCAAGAGGTGGGGTCCAAGTCATGACTGTGACTCTAAGATGACTGAAGCAAAGGCTGTGACTGAGAAGCTACAGTTCTGTAAGAGTCACTAGCAAAGAGGACAAAGTCACTGAAAGAGATGAAATAGGTTGGCATGAAGGTAAGGTTTGTAATGCAGGGTCCTTGGGAAGATGGGAAAATGTCCCAGAGATGAGAAGATGGGGAAGGTGATGGTATTTAGTGACAGATATGTAAAACATGGACTTCAAAAGAAAGGTTTTTGAATAATGACCACAGAAATATAGTCAGGTCTTTCGGGATTGGGGAAAAAAAATCTTTGAGACTACCTACCTATATCTCACACCCCTCTCCTACCTAGATTCATTAAACAGTGGTAGTAAGAGATAGAGCAGATAACAGGAAAGGTGTCATCCTAAGGGAACAGATGTTATTTAATTCACAGTGTGGAAAGAATGCTAAGAAAAATGTCAATCACATGGGGAACTGAAATCCAAAAGAAAAAGATTGCAATGGACCCAGTAAAAGCAGTTAAGAAATGAACCAGAAAGGAGGTCATACCTTCACATGGAAAGGGACATGAAACAGGAAAGCAGAGTGGAACAAAATTTACATCTAGGACTCTAACATGACCACAGTTAAAAAAAACGCTAGTTCTGAGGTTGGTGAAAACTCCTAACTAGTATAAAAAACTCCTAACTAGTATGGAAAAAAAAAGATGTAAATAACCAAATTAACCTTGCTTTATTTCTTGAACATCAAAACAAAATTTATCTCAAAATAACACTGAAGTATTTCTACCCATGCAAACTTTCACTGGGCTTTCTCACAAATATCATAGGATTCCAGGCCAAGGAATAAGCAAATCACATTATGTATCACTCCCACTCTCTACCCCCACCTCATTTTTATATTAAATGGGTAGAATGAGGTTAGAAATAAACTTTAAGGCTGTCTTCAAAGTTTGCTCTTTTTAAAGAAGCTTCAAAAGGAAGCATGCAGCCACAGGGTGTGAAAGTTGGGGATAATGGGATTTTGCAGACTGATTGTGTGCGCACATAAAAGCAGTGCTTCTTTTTCAGTGCCAGCTGGCTGGAGTGGAGGGAGGATCATCTAGGAAATTACTACCCAAAGTAATTACCCTGTTGAATGTACATTGGGGACGCTGATAATTGTGACATTACAAAACTGAGGCTAGTTCATATCAATGTTCCATTAAAAAGCATGGACTCACTGCTGGAATTCCACAGTTTAATTTCCTTTATATGGGGACCAATGTTAATGTATATACCCAGGAAAGACTAGGTACAACAAAAGTCTAACAAAATTTTATCTTTTTAAAATATATTTTATGCATATTAGTGATGTCTTATAAATACAGTGGGCTTAATAAGTGCCTGATGATTATGTTGCTGTGGCTGCAGACCTTACCATGTGTTGAGAACTTTGTCAAGGACAGTGCTAAGTATTTTATATATTTGAATCTCATTTAATTCACACAATAACTTTATGGATAGAAATTATTTTCCTAATTTTTCAGATGAGCAAATTAAGACTTTGAAAGGTCACAGAAATTTATTATGCATTCAACATTAACAATGATGTATTGAGTATCTCCTCAATGACTGTGCTTGGGAATGGGTATAAAGCAGTAAACCAAAAACAATGGCGGTTATAGGTTGGGGAGGACAGGAATTCGGATAATAAGTAAAACCAAATGAATATAAAGTGAAAAATTGTAATGGGTGCCATAAAAAAGAAAAGCATGGTGAGTGTAACAAGAGAACCTATAAGATTTGGTGATAAAAGAAAGCCTAAGAGCTGAGGGATGAGGAGTCAGCTATGTAAAGAGTGAAATGGAGAATGTTTTGAGTGCAGGAAACAGGATGTGTTAAAAGTTTCAAATAGGAAATCAGCATAATGTGTTTGAGAACTGTAAGAACATCAGGTGGCTCATGTTCAGTGTCCAAGATATAGGTAAGATCAGCAAGGCAGGCCTGAGTAATGAGTCTGGACTTCAATCTAGTGTAAGAAAAAGCCAAGAAAGGTTTGTAATGGGGTAGGTAGGGAGAGGAGTAGGGGGAAGAGGAGGAGGAGAATGTGTGGGGATCAGACAGTTAGATTTTAATTGTAATAAGGTGACTCTAGCACTGTATGGAGAAAAACTAGTAGTATGGAACAAGATGGTGGTAGGGAGCAGAGAGAGGTGAAAAGATGCTCAATATATTTTAAAGCCATAATGGAATCCTTCTTAAAGTTGTACAGTTAGTAAGTGGAAAGAATTCTGTCTGCTACTCAAGTTTGCGCTCTTAACCATCCTCTTAAATAAATAATAAGCAGAAATATTTTCTCAGTAACTTTTTTTTTTTGAGTTGGAGTCTCACTCCTTCACCCAGACTGGAGTGCAGTGGCCGCTCCCAGCCACCGCAGCCTCGACCTGCTGGGCTCCGGCGATCCTTCCGTCTCAGCCTTCCAAGTAGCTGGAACTACAGGCGTGCACTACCACGCCTGGCTAGTTTTTTGATTTATTGTAGAGATGAGGTCTCGCCAAGTTGCCCAGGCGGGTCTCGAACCCGTGGGCTTCAGTAACTTTTTAAAAGGCTGAAGTCAAGAAAAAAATTATTTCTTTTACTGAGATAACAACTAGAAGGCATTTTCAGGTTAAATCATAAAATATTTAATGGGAGAAAAGTGACTTTTTCTCCCAAGAATTATAGACGTCTGGCCCATGATGCCGAATGATGACTTCTGGTCAACAATAGTCAATGGCTGTAAACTACCCTGAGAATACCACTTATCTCTATTGCAGCTTTCAAGGAATTTAAACTCAGAGTTGACAGGCAAACCTTAATATCTGGCTTCCCTATAACACCTTTTCATGATCCCATTGTGTCTTCAAAGAACCATAGTGTAACAGAAGTTCCAGATTACTGAAGATTTTCCCAGGCTTTGTGCGGAATTTGAGATGTATTACTCACGAGAGTACTATTGCCTAGTTTACAAAGGTAAAGAATGCTGAGACTATTTCATGCTTTTCAATAATCCTTTTTAAAAACAATATTTGAATTACTGAAATGTTTAACTCAGAGTATACTTACCAGATCTACATAAAGATAGACAGGTATTAGAGATTTACATTTACTCTATGCTTTTAGCCAATATGTGAGAGAATCTTAGAGTTAGAAGAGATACCATCAATCTTGGTGATGTGTACTAATCATTTTTTTAATCCCCTCATTGTTTTAAAACAATATAAAATGGGGGGGCGGGGTTTGTAGTAGAACTGTAACCAGTTTACAGTTTTTTAAAAGTCCATAATGGAAAAATCTGTAGCTAGTCAATGCATCACAATATGCTTCTAGCTATTGAGCTAACTACTGGCTCATAGTACTTACAATAGAAAAGTTAAATACTACCTTTATTGTTATTATAGTATTATTACCTATAATATTTAATATTTTATTTATGTGCTATTATCTATCTCTCTCATTAAAATGCAAACTCCATGAAGACAAAGGATTTTTTCCCTATTTGTTTTAGCAAAGACTGTTACTAAATCTTTCCAACATATAAAACAATACCTGGTACCTAGTGGACACATAAAATATCTGCTGTATGAGTCAATAAAAGAATGAATGAGTTTCAAACAGTATATCACTAAGTATTATCTGAGACAGTCTTGGTGAAAGCTTTTTGTAAACTGTAAACCATTTAACAAGTGTAGAGTAGTTATCACTAAATCCATAATAACTACCATATACTACTTTGTAAGCATTTCAAATCCAGTATCTCCTTTACTTCCCAATTCACAAAAGTAACTGAAATTCAAACAGATAATGCAACTTGCCCAATATAACACAGTATAAATGACAGAATTAGAATTCCAACAAACAAGGTGATTCCAAATCCAGGTATCTCAACTCCAGATCTCCTGACTTTTCTCTCTTGCTCTCTTCACTGTGACATGCTGACTCCACATGTGTAAAATAAGCTATACTAGAACACTGTTAAATTCTATGTACAACTGGTATTTGATATGATAATTAAGAGCATTGTCTTTGGACATGACAGCCCTGGGTTGGCATCCAGTTTATGCCACGTATGTGGGATACAGCCTTAGGCAATCTGGCCAAACTTTCTAAGCCTCAGTTTCACCTTCTGTATAATAATAGTACCTTTCTAATTGTGGGGAATAAATGATATACTTCAAGTAGAGGACTGAGCTCATTCCTGGCTATTATTAAATGCCTGATAAATCATATTTTTACATTTGATGATAAATAAAATGTTTCCTGGTATCTGATATTACAACTGACACTTGGACATAGGGTGACAAAAAGTGGAAAGTGAAGAAAGAAGATCAGCAAACTGGTTGCATTTGTATTTTTCCTCTGTACTCTGCACTGATTTTTCAGAAGCAAATGCTAACAAAGGTATACTTTTCTCTCCCTGACACAGGACTGGGCTCATTATATTACTCTGCTACCTTCTGGTAAGGGTACAAGTGGGTATGTCAACTGCTAAAAGGTAAAAGGAAGAATAATTCTTTAAAAACACATTTGTCATCCTAAAGCTGTTAAAATGGTAAAGAAGTCTTCTTTGCACTTTTGAAAATCCCAATAAAATTTTCTGTTAAATAAGCTCCCACTGTGGGAGCTTTCTATCCTCTCAATAAATACTGCTTGCAAAACAAAACAAAACAAAAGGAACACCTATTTAGATGGCTATTTGTCAAATCAAAGCACAGAGTTACTAAAATGTATCAGTGTATAAGCAACAAGGACAGTGTTTCAGATGAAACATTAGGCTCTGCTGGTAGGAATCATTTTTATTAATTTAATTATTTTATTGGGAAAGAGAGGCTGGTAACAGCCAGGTACATGTCTCAGGCAACTATCATCTTCTGTTTAAGTGCAACAGCAAAATTGTAAAATTCAGGCTCTTCCCTTCTAGATGTGAATCCAAATTAGTCTGCCCTTGCCCTTGGGGGGAGGGGAGGCAGTGTCTATCCTCTGGTTTTACATGTTATGTTTAAACAAGACATTCTTATTTCATAACTTATCGACTGTTGATCTTTTCCAGCTATAGAAACTTAGTTAATGTGTTTCTCTAGAAAATTCCAATATGGATGTTAGCTAATATACTTAAAGGATTAGATCTAAGAGTGAAAATTAGGTTCAATCATCTTACCTAGAAGAAGTGTACTAGTCCACAAGCACATTAAACTTTCTCACCTCCCCAGACAAATTTCACACATTTTTCACCAATTCTTCACCTTTCCTTAGAAGTCCCAGACAGAGAGGTAGCAGGATAAGCCATTAAAACCAATTAACACTTCACCTTCATTTTGGGACAAAGAAAAGTGGGAGAAAGAGGTATTTCAAACTAAATCTTTAATAAATGTGTGAAAGTAAATTTGTAAATCATTTCAAAGTAAAGGAAAATAGTTAACTTGAGACCAAACAAATGTGTGGAATATTTCATGTTCAAATTAAAGAAATTAAGTGTAACTGCTTACCAAATGTTAATAAAATACTATACTATCCTTTAATAGAAAGATATATAGGGTTAAGAATCCTTTAAAAGTATGTTAAGTCTTAGCTCTCCTTCAGCCAGCCTGTGACAGATACCAGAGCCACCAATTTATTATTTTAAAATCTTTCATGAATAAAAATTCAGTATTATATATTCAATAATATATTTATTATTATATAATTCAATAATATATCTTAGAATCTCTTCTAAAATGTAATGTAGAGACTAAAGTATTTTTTTTTTTTTTTTTTTTTGAGTTGGAGTCTCACTCTGTCGCCCAGACTGGAGTGCAGTGGCCGCTCCCGGCCACCGCAGCCTCGACCTGCTGGGCTCCGGCGATCCTTCCGCCTCAGCCTTCCAAGTAGCTGGA
>CAUYQG010298297.1:0-16911 GCA_963574415.1 Tarsius wallacei
CAAAAAACTAAGTATTACGTGTTCTCACTCATATAGTAGACCTTGATCATCCAATGTACTACCACAAGAAAATGACTGACAGTGGTGGGAAACTATGGGGGGGGGCGATGGGATTAATGGTGATAAATATCTGTCTGGGGATGGGGAGACACCTCTTATCATCAAGGGTGCCTGAACAAAGCATTTTTGTATGCCTAACCCCTAACTGTACCCCATAATACCATAATAAAAAAAATTTAAAAATTTTTAAAAAAAAGGAAATAGAATGCTGGGTGACTGGTTGCGTAAGAGGAAAAGAATGACAAAACACGTTCCACTCCTAGCATAGATGTCCCTTTATTGACAATGTTCAGTTTGAGACCTCTTGAAGAAAACTTCCCAAAAAAGTTGGAGCCTCCTTATCCCATTAGAAAATGTTCTAAGTAAAGAGAGTAGCTCTGTGTTTCTTAGCCGAGACAATTCTGCCCGTGAAACCTGCGATGGAAAAATCTCTGTATTTGTCTCCTATTCTTTCAGTTTGGGGAGACTCAGAGAACTATCAAAACTATCCATGGTTCTGTGCCATTCGTTACACATTTGCCCAAGCCCAAAGGATGTGCAACGCCAAGAGGGAGCCCTAATGTTAACTATGGACTTAGGATGATAATGATGTGTCAATGTGGGTTCATCAATTGTGACAAATGGACCACTCTGGTGGGGAATGTTGACAGTAGGGGAGTCTATTTTTGAGTGTATGTGTGTGTGAGGGGGGTGATATGGGAAATTTTTGTACCTTCTGCTCAATTTTGCTGTGAAACTAAAACTGCTCTAAATAATAAAGTCCATTTAAAAAGAAAGATAAAAGCATAATCATATAGACTAAGAGTATCATGGAAAAAGATGTTGACATTTTCCACAGAAAATTTCAAGATGTTTGCATTGAGGTATAACTTACACGTTGAGTTGGTAAATGATCACAGGCTATGTCGGGCTCCAAAATGGTATTCTGTAGTAATAATTACTATGATTAAAAGTAAAAGTGGGTTCATTAGTTCTATTCTTAGTATGAATACACATGAACTTGTGCATGCATTAACGCAGGCACACGTGCACCCATGTGAGAACGCTCCCCATTCAAAAACAAATTAAAAATCCCTAGACAGGCGCAGAGGCTTCAGCCCAGCTCTGAACTTGGGGACTTTCCACACAATATGTTTGCTGTGTGTATGGATTTGATGAAACATGCCTGTGCTGAAGCCAAGATCCACTGTCGCCGTGGCTGTTTATCTTGGAGATGCAGGACTTTGCCAGTGAACTGTGTGGGTGTGAAACAGAGGGAAGAGAACGTGGTAGGACAAGAGTCAGCCCTGGCAGGCATTAGGGGAAACGCAATGTTCTGCTTCCTAAGGTACCTTCTCGCTAGTGATTAAATGAGGGTATGTTCATGCTTCAGATGGAAGTTTAATGCCTTGTCTCAAGTGAAGCGTTCCTGGAGATAAATCCATCTGCCTTCTTGTATGTTGTGCGTGCTTAGTAAATATTTAATGTCAGCTCTGCATCTTCCTCAGCTTCACTAAGTCATTATTTTCTGCTTGCTCAGGGAACAGTCTTGCCACTTCCCTAGAAAGTAGGCTCTGCTACCCACCGTAATAGTCTATAATAGCAGACACTTACAGAGCTTATGAGTCAGCCGTGGGCTAAGAACTTAGCCCCATTTTTTACCTGCTCCTAGCAACAGCTTAAACAGGTAGCCCTTATTTTTACCTCCAATTTACAGAGGAAGAGAACGAGGTTTAGAGAAGGTCATCCACCCAAGGCCAAACAAGAAATTGGTGGAGCAGAGGTCAGGACCTACAGATTTTTAACTCCAAATGTATAGTCGTATATAATGTGCATAGGGCTTATTCTTCTACCCCTACAAGGCACTGCTTTTTAAAATTTTATCTAACGGCATCATTTGTCCATTGGGCTCCCACATTTGACTGTTATTTCCTAAGAGGATGCCTGTCTTTCCTTCCTGTCTCTGCAGAGGAGTTGTTTTCCCAGAAGTGAAATTAGAAAAACCATTGACATGGATTGGCCTGAAATACGCCACCATACCACATACCAGCACTCCATGAGCAAAGTCACCTGAGAGTCTGGGCCGACAATTTAGAGCGTGTTTTCCAGTTGTACTCTGGCACTGTGTGACTACCTGCTGTGACAGGAGTGTTTTTTTGTCTTGGAAATTGTTGCCAATCTCGTAACCAAAAGTGGAGAACTTTCCCAATCCACAGTAATCAGTCATCCTACACTCACTGCCGGTAGGAGCACAAGGCACAGAATAAAAGGAATCAGTGAGGCTTTTTACTTGCCCATGGTACATTTGCGTTAAGTGATCTGCCCAGAAATGCCATTTGTTCCTCAGAGTTGTTCATGCTGAGACGCCTCCTTACATTTTGGAGTTGAAAAACCACATTTAACAAGATGAATGGTGTGAACCTTGAGGCTGTATGAAGCAGGAGCAAGATTAGCTATTTCTCAATTGCCAGATAAATCTAACCAATTTATAGACCTACAGGTAATGACTCAAATCCACATGGTTTCTTTAGGTTGCCCTTATACTTGGAAACTTTTCCAAGAGAAAAAAAAAGACATGTATTTTACCAAGGCCAATAAGAGTGAAATTTCAGGAGGTCAGAGAGTTACCAAGTTTGCAGTAGTTGTCCAAGCCTTGAATATAGTCAGGCAATGCTTAACTAGACATGGTGACTCCCATTCCTGGCCCTGCCCCCAGATACAGCCTTGACCAATAATTGGGGCTGTTTATTTGCCTGGCCTGGCAAAGGTGTGAATCATTAACTATTGTCCAAGAAAGGTGACCTTGGCTGTGGGGTTGCCCCAGGGTCTTTAGAGTTACTTCTGGGTGGGCCCAAGGAAGTAGGACTATTTCTGGACTACTTGGGACTCTTGGCTTGTCCTTAACACAACCAAACTCTTCAATTAAACTTTTGGATAAAGAAGGCAGATTGAGCTTGTGTTTACATTGCTTCTGCCTCAAACCACTAAAAGGACCATAAAGGATTGTAAAAGAGATAAACCCTCAACAAAGAGCACTAGAGACAATAGAAACTTAATTTCGCAAGTTGAAAAGCTAGTAGTGAATGGTCGCAGATCCCAGAAAGCTGAAATCTAAACCAGCAGTGGGTGAAGCCAGGAAGCAACCTGATTGTGCTTCAGAACACCAGAAATGGAGGTACCAGGGGCTTTTCAAAGTAGGAGTGAAGAGAGAGCTGAAAATAGAATTGTTTGACATTCTTTTTAAAAGGCAATAAATGTCTAGATCCCCTCTGCCACCCTGCACAATGAGAAAAACACTTGTATTTATTTCCCTTGACTCTGACAGATGACTAAAAGTCTGTTTCAAGCAGGGGGTAAAAAGGAGGCTCTCTGGCATGGGAAACCACCATACAAAGTGGGTGTAGTACACTCAGTAGTGCACTGGTCATGTTTAAAAATCAGTTTGGAAGGAAGAGGGGCTCCAATGTGTAATCATTGCCAATTACAGTGGTGTAAATACTACCTCCAAAATTCATTCCAAGTGAATAGCATCTGTGTCTCTGGTCACAGAGTTGAGAAGAGAGGCACAGTTACCTTTTGGTGAACGTGGGCCAGCTGTCTTCAGGACCAGAGTTTGCTGAAAATAGAAAAGTTAAATGAAAGTTTACACACAAAACTGTGAGATAACCTCCATCTTCTAAATGGTACTCATGTTCAAGTAACCAAGAAAATACTTTCTAGGCAATAGATTGGAAAGTTTTTCCCTAAAGAATCTGACTGGTTGGGAGGAGGTAAGGGAAACTTGTAAGTACTTACAGACATGAGCAACCTCATGAAATGTTTCAACCAGATTATAGTGAATTTCATCCAAGAACAAACCCACTCACAAAGATCTTCCAATAAGACTTTAACAGCTCACTCATATGGAAGCAGACAACCAAGGGTGACTAGTAATTTTAGGAAATCTTCCAACTTGAAAGCCAGAGATGAAAATAAAGAGAGAAAAAAAGGCTATTGGAATTTTTAAAAAAGACAATGCAGAGAGAAGGACCCTTCAAAAAGACTGATTGCGTTCATAAAATAAGAAGAGAAAATATTTTTAAAGGAACATCCAGAAAGTTAAAAGGGGTCTTAGATACTAAAAAATAGGCTGTACATGGTGGTCCATGCCTGTAATCCCAGCACTTTGGAGGCTGAGGTGAGAGGACTGCCTGAGCCCAGGAGTTTGAGATCAGTCTGGGCAACATGGCGAGACCTCATCCCTACAATCAATCCAAAAATTAGCCAGGCATGGTGGTGCTCACCTATAGTCCCAGCCAGTTGGGAGGCTGAAGTAGAAGGATTGCCCGAACCCAGCAGGTTGAGGCTGAGGTGGCATGAATATGCCACTGCACTCCAGCCTCAGTAACAGAGCAAGACTCTGACTCTCTCTCTCTCCCTCTCTCTCTCTCTCTCTCTCTCACACACACACACACACACACACACACACAAACACACACACATATATATATAGAGAGAGATTGTGTATATATAGAAACAACCTCAATAGATGAGTTGAAACATAAAGTTCAGTAAACCTTCTAGAATGGGGAGCAGGCAAATAAATGAATGAGAGAAAAATATTTTTTAAGTAGAATGTTGATGCGGGAGGTTCAAAATAAAATGATAGGTGTTTTTATAAAAAAAGAAAGAGATAAAAGAGACAAGAAAAATATCCAAGAAATGCTACAAATAAAATTTTAAGAAACGAAATACATGAGTTTCCACATTAAAAGTACAACCAAGTGTGAATACAAGAGGTAAAAAATGTCCAGCCCCAAGCACATCATTCCTAAATTTCAGAATATAGTAACAAAGAAAAAATTTCATAGAGCTTTAAGCAAATAAATAAATGGTCAAGATTCGGAATAGCACTGGATTTCTAAATACCGTACTAGAAAGCAGAGACAAATAAGCAATGCACACCTTCAAACTGCTGAGGGGAATATGATTTCCAATCTAGGATTCCACACCTGGCCATGCCATCAATTAAGAGAGAGGATGAAAAAAAAAGACATCAGCAGATATTAAAGGTCCAAACATGTTCTTTCTTTGCACCTTTTCTCAGGAAGCTAATGGCAAAGAAAATCATCTAAAACAAGAGAGTGTTTCAATAAGAATGATATTGGCTCCAGGAAACAAGTAATCAAATACAAAGAGCAGTCAACAGAATGCCCCAGAATAATGATGAAGAGAGATCCCAGGACGACATCTAGGTGGTAATCTAGAGAATATTAACTCCAGATTGGAGCAGGAAGGCAGAGGGCTCTGGAGAAATGTCTCAGAATAGAAGAATCAATAGCAGACCAAATGTGTATGTCTATTATGAGGAGATTTCCATTTATGGGAGAGTTTGGGACTTAATTAGTAACAGGTATATAGAAAACTAAGCAGCGATCCTTAAAAAAAAAAGTTGAAAATTACTGACTCCAGGGATATAAAAATGTAGTGTAAGAAAGGAAATGTAATAATATTTCACTCCATGGTTGAGCTGTGATTAGTGTTTCCCAGCCTTGTAGCAATGTAAAATACCGTACATCAATCCAAACATCATAATATAATTGTATAGGAAGACTGGGGGAGACAGGTGTCTGTATGTGTGTGTTCTGGAAATGGGAAGGGGTGAAAAATCTAAATTCTAGTCTTCTATCAAGAATTGAAAAATTAAGAAGAAATAATGTGAGCAATTTAGATAAATGTAGATATAATTCAAATAAATGGTTAAAAGTCAAGGTAGCTGGGCAACAGATAAGAAGAGACTCTTGGGAGTTTTTAAAATAAGTCTTGTAGAACAATTTTCATGTTTAAGCCATGAATTTTGATTAAAAAGTAAATATACAATAAGAAATAAAAATATACATTTTTATGGGAAAAAAAAAAGAAAACCTTTAACAAGGCTACAATGATCAGTGCAGGCCTGAATATTCCTGAAATGATTGGAACCAAGGATGATATATACTCCTGGCAGACACAATCCTTAAAGTACACCCTTAAGGTGTGATGCCAATTTACAAGGGGGGGAGAACAAGTGGACACAACTTGACCACTTTACCATGAGAGTTCCTAAAATTTGGACAATTTATCAATGTGCAGGCTTCCAGATCAGTTGTGTCCTATAAATTTCTCCTGTATGCTATCCCTACCCTTTGATGTGCTTTTAAACAAACTCTCTTCTAATGATCAATTTCTTTTCTTTTTTTTTTCTTAAGGCACAATCACAGCTCACCCCAGCCTCAACCTCTTTGATTATTTGGTAGAGATAAGGTCTCCCTGTGTTGCCCAGGCTAGTCTCAAATTCCTGGTCTCAGGTGATCCACCACCCAAATTGCTGGGATTACAGGTGTGATCCATGCCCTGCCCTAATGGTCAATCTCTAAATCTGTCTCATCCCCTAGATGTTGACCTCATGAACTGAATTTCATGTAGCAATATTTCTGTAGGATAAATACTCTGTACCAGACCGTGCAGTGTGCTCAGGAATAAAAGGCATTCATTCATTCCTTCATTCATTCAACTTTTGTGTCTAACATGTCTAGAAGCTGAGGAGACTTGGTAAGTGAAACAGACAGAATTTCTTCCTACTGGAGCCCGGAGTCATAAAAGGAAATTTGATGCGTAAAAAAAATTAGACTGGAGATGGACTGACCCTTCTAGTTCTCATAAAAATCTTGAATAAGGCTTTTAGTTTTCACAAGGGGATTTTGACCCCATTTTTCACCCAGTGAAACTAAACTAAAATATGTTTCAGGTTGGAGACATATTTTAGCATGAGCAGTACAGAAGAGGAGTGATTAAACCTGTCTGGATATAGCAGTGAGGTCAACACAGAAGAGAATGAGTCTTGTTCTGCTTTTATCTTTCGTGTCTAGCAGATTACCTGGTGCATGGTTGGTACTATGTCAATGTTTCTTGAATGAATAAATAGTATAAAGATGGATGGTTGGATGGACAGATAAACAGACAGATGGATGGGTGAATGGATAGATAAACAAGCTGACTCAACTGAAATTCACTTTGGCTAAAAGAGTGATTCTTAGATTAGAAGGACCAATATTGGGAACAGCATAGTACTGAGGAGGTGGCTCTAAGTGTATTAGGGACATTTTGATTAAAAAAAAAAAATCTTTTGGACGGATCTGATTCTGTGGCTCCTGGACAGTTCAAACATGAATAATCCAACCCCTTCAGCTTCCATGAGAACAATTTTGAGATGAGTCCAGACTCCCAGGGGCCACACTTTTTAAAGGGACTCGTTTTTTTTGTTTGTTTTTTTTTTAGAGCTCTTTATTTCCTTGGTTTAAATTTCAGAGAACCAGGAAACTAATTACACACATGAGCTTTGGGATTTTTTTTTTAACTATTTTTACTTGAGTTAGAAACATATTTTCCATTCTCTCATAGCAGGTTGTTCTCCTTACCAATGGTTAATATGTGTTTTTATATCCAGGTTTTCAACAATCTTTCTGTCCAAAACCGAGTCTTGCTCTATTCATCCTCACCCTTGTCTAATTCTGAGGTCATTACGTTTGCAGGGAAGGAAGCAATTTTCTTATGTTTAAGAAACACCATTGCTGTTAGGGGAAAGATCCCGACTGTCACATTAACTCCAGGGTGAAAGGGCCTTCTGCAATTACATGGCTGCCTCTCAAGCCAATCATGTGATTCAAGCTGAATTGGAAGGAAATTCCAGGCCACTTTGGCTCACCTTGCTGAGCTAGTTCTTCCATGCTTGCTGCAAGAGGAAGTAGAAGTCCCCTTAATAAATCTCCCAGTGCTTTCACTGAAAGGAATCCTTGCTGCAAGGAAAGAGTAAATGTAAGTCCACCAACACAGGATGCCTCCTGCTTACTAGAAATTAAGAGCAGACTTGGCCTAATTTCTTTGTTTCTGTCTAACTGCATTTAGCTTGTGCTTAACTTTTTGAAAACTCAGTACAGAAAATGAGGCGGCACTGCTTAAAGTCACCTGATTATAAGGTGCCTAAAAATACACACATACACAATTAGGCAGGTGAGCCCATGCATTTGCTTAAAAGTGACATGGCTGCCCCTCTGCTTTGTTAGAGCTGAACTAACCAAACGTGTTAGCATTCATTGCCTTCTTATCCTCAAGGATAAACTCCTCGGAATGAGAATCAGAAATCTTGGCTTTCCAAACTTGTTCTTTTTAGCATGGGTGCAGCCAGAAACCTGTTGGCTTTTCAGCCTGCTAAACAGAGATTTATTTTATTCCACTAAAGAATAGCTTACTTCTTTAAACTCATTTTTTTTTCTGACACCATAGTTTAAGCAAAAATGAAAAGAGTTCATTCTCACCTAATTTTACAGTTGAGATGAATAATGTCATGCAAAGGTCTGCGATTGAAGATGGGATTTTCCATGGTTTGTTGAAGATATCTGTTGGTCCTTGCTAAGCAGACCACCTGGGAGCTTTTAGAAATGAGGAACAGAGAGCTCCACCCTAGATATACTGAAGACCTTTATCTTTTTTTAAAAGAGATTCTGAGGTGATTCACTGGCATGGCAAGGTTGGAAAAGCACTGGTTTGGATGTTATTGTTATTGAATCAAAGGCAGACTGCGTCCCAATGGCACTCAGCATTGAGCAGAAAATCAATCCAGTTGGACTTCATACTCTGACTGCTAAGAGCCCAGCATATCTTTTACCCACCACCTCTAGAGGCTTTGGCGTGTGTGGCTTAGTTCTCACTGGGTATCCCTTATAGACAATACCTCAGCTCCCTTTGCTGTTAAATTGTACCTCACCATTGAAAGTGAGAATAGTCTTTGGCTAGGTTCCACACCAGTGTCGGACTTCAAATCTGAAACTCCTAGAGCATGTCGGAATTTTCAGCTATTCTAGTGACTTTTACACCTACCTCCTAGTGTAATAACATCTTGGGCTCAAACAGTTTCAGGCAAAATTGGTGCAAACAACTCTGAATTTTCCCTATAGCGAATACTATAACTGTAATTTAGGAATGAGCAGGAAAGTTTAAGCATCACCTTGGAAGTGTCAAAAAATATGTATTTATAATAAATTAGCATACTCTAGATGATCTTGAATTTTATCCACTACACTGATAGAGTAAAAACATCTTGATACAACCGGGACCTTAAGGGCAGTGAACAAATGAGTGCTTGCCACATCTTCAGTTGACTCAGGCTGGGCAAATTATCTGGAACTGGTATACACACTGGCGAGGTATTTGGGATTCATTTTCGAATACACTGAGAGTTTTTAAAATGATAAAACCTTATATTTTAACACAGAAACATAGGATCTGGGGGATACATCCAACTGAGATCTATATCAAACCAACTGGAAGAATGAAAAGTATGGTAAGTATGGAGAAAGGGAAAGAATGCTTACTGGATTCCAACCATGCTTAAGTGGAAACGTTAGGCTCGCAAGCAGGTTTCATATACTTGAGTTCTTGCAAAGAGAAAGCTCCTGCGTGGAGCTACTTAAGTAGCTTGATTATATGGGTTACCCTAACCTTAACCCTATTTCTATTTTCTATTTAACATCTGTTACTTTAAACATGTGCATCCATATATGTAGGTTTCTTTGTCCTGTGACTGCGGTCCCTGCTGTTTTTAGCCAAGAGGAATTATAAACATGTGAGGAGTGGGTTCTCAAGTCCTGGGGTAGATAGAATCAGTGCTCCTCACTGTCCCTACACTGACCTCAAGAGAAAGTTAGGTAGTCATTAAGGAAGGAAAAGAATATTGTGCAGCTCAGTCTCTCTCCTCCAGTGCAGACTGGCTGTAGTTAATATGCTTATCTGTGCATATTTCTCACCAGAGTGTAAACCTGTGAAAAGTAAGTTTTTGTTAGTAATTGACCTTTTAAGATCCAACATAAAGCAGGTGTAATTTTAACACCTAACAGGCTAAGAGGTCTGGGTAATGGGAAAAGACTTTCGATTGGGTGGAGGAGATAGGAGAGTTGCAGTATTTGTGGGAAATGACAGCAAGAAACAAAGGTCTTGACAATCTTTGGCTTCCTAGATTCCAGATTTTGATGTTAAAGGAAGAGGAAGGGCTTAACACTGAGATACTTGAGAAAACCACTTTCTTGTCAACCTGAGCATACACCTACCTTCAGCTGTAGAGTTTCTGGATTTGTAGGTTACCACCACCACCACCACTACCAGCACCACCATCACCAGCACCACCAACAGCAACGAAAACATCACCAACAACAAAGAATGTGCTGTGTACTTAAAGGTTTGAGGGTAAACAAAGCAAGAGACCATGCATCACCAGGGTGAAGTGTCTGGCTTGAAGGATAATACCTCTTGTGATCTGGTCCCATCCTCCCTTTTTCTTCTCCAGACTATAACATTTGTGGGCTGGCACAAGAGCACAGATGGAGGTCCAGATTACTTGTATTGGAACTTGTGAATGATGAAGGGAGCAGTCCTGCAGCAAAAGGAACCCTGTGGGAGCCTGAGAAGAAGGTGGCCCTCATCTGTTGGGGTGGAACAGGTGGAAGCTGGTCCAGGCACAGTCAGCAGTGGCCAGACTCGCCAAATTTGGGGACTGACCTGAAAAACTCCATGGGGCTCCAGGCCTATCAGGTACCCCTTCATTACACCTCACATATCCAGCTCAGGATTACTCAAAACTTTACCATCTGAGCAGATGGCAGGAGGTGGGTTGTAGTATTGGGGAGCCCAGTTTGCCTAAATACCCACCTGGGTAGTATGGGGTGACCGACTTTGGACAAAAGCGCTCTCTCTTCCTCTGGCTCACATGGACAGAGACTGTGACCATAACCTCCCCACAACGCTCCCCTCCCCCCTGCACATACTAGCACACTCTCAGCAACTACTCTCCATCCTCTGGCCTGAGGGCCCACCTTGGCTCCTGCATCCTTCTCGAATGAGTCCCACCTGCTTAACTGGTCACCAAACTTGCAAATACTTTCTTCTGAGGCCAAGGGGGACATTTGCTTTATGTTGTGGTGTTTCAAATACACAGGGACACAAAGATGTGGGACCCAGTGCCACACTGCTCTTGCCCAGGATCAGGGAGGCATTCTAGTCTCATCTTATGCCACTGCCAAACGTGAGTTATTTTTTTGCAGATGGGGCTCCTTTTGCCAGAAATGCTTATCACCACTACCACCATTACACACACACGCGCGCGTGCGCACACATACACACACACACACACACAACACACCCCAATCCCTTGCCTGCAATTCCTACTCATTCATCAAAACCCAGATCCATGACCATTTTTATCCTCTCCCTAAAGAAAGAACCTGTTAAATCCTAACCCCCAGCACCTCAGAATGTGGCCTTATTTGGAAATAGGGTGATGGCAGATGTAATTTGTTAAATTAAGATGGGGTTATAATGGAAGGGAATCCAATATGACTCATGTCCTTATAAGAGGGAGGAAATCTGGACACAGACAGAGACACTGGGAGAAGATGCCTATGTGGCCACAAAGGCAGGGATTGGAGTTTTGTTTCTACAAACCAAGCAATGCCTGAGACTACCAGAAACTAGACCATGCAGGGAAGGAATCTCCCCTCAAGGCTTCTGAGGGAGCTCAGCCCTGCTGACACCTTGATCTCAGAGTTCTACCTTCCAGAACTGTAAGAGAATACATTTCTGTTGTTTCAGCCATCCAGTTTGTGTAAATGTGTTATGGTGGTTGTAGCATATTAATACAGTAACCATTCCCAAAACTTCCCAGCCCAGTTCTTTGGAAAAAATATATATACATATGTGTGTTTACATATGTATGTATGTATGTATGTATGTATATTCACATTGGCATAGCTGGGATGTATATACCTTTTGGTCGTTTCAAGTGCCACAGCTCTTCTTATCAGCAAATATCTCCTAGCACAATGCCTGGCACACAGAGGTACTTAATAAATATGAAGTGAGAAGATGAATGAATGAATGAACAATTGAGAAGTTTCATGCAAAAGGAAAAAATTTTAAATGCTTAATTACAAGTTTGGGTGAGGCAGTCACCATAGCACATAGGAGAGGTAAAAATGGCATAATGTAAATATCACTGTTGTACTGTAGTCTAAGAATCATTTTTAAAAGTAGTGCATTCATTTCTATATTTTCCCTCTTTTAGAGAGTCAAATTTAGACAATGTTTTGCAATTTAAAAGCAAGTGATTAATTTTCCTTGTTTCTAAAGAACGCCAGGAGGAAGAATGTGTCTTAGTTTCACAGAAACCCAGTTCTGATTTTACCCCAGTCTGATGCCTGTCAATCAGTGATCAGGTCTCCTTGGCCACATAGGAAGATCTAGTGTGAGCCTCCTTGGGGAAGAGCCAGGCAGTTTCCACTGAGTTCTCACACTTAGAAAAAGAAAACAAGTTCTATTTTCAAAACAAACTTGTAGGTGCTATGCAAAAATATATCCTGAGGGACATGAGGAGAAATGAATGTTTTTGTAATAATCTCTTAAAAGGGGAAATGTCACCTTAATTTAATTGGGGCTTTGCTGAGACATTTCATCTCTATCTGTGACACAGTTAAACTCTATTATCTAAAGCACTGACCCAAGATGAGCTACTTTTTCTAAAAAAAAAAAAAAAAAAAAAAGTTTTCCTGACATCATTTTTTAAAAATGTCTTTTGTGAGTCCTTTAATTATGAATTAATTATTTAGAGGAAGGGAGAGTGAATCAAAGTTTCAGTTGGATAGTTTAGGGTATGTGTAGTAAAGCTTATTTTATTATAATACAGATTTATTCCTAGAAAAAATTTTAAATGTTTCCATAATGCAAAGTTTGAAATGTAAAGAGTAGCAAATCCTCACTAATAGGGATACACAAAAGACAAACATCTTCTCAATGTCAACAACTCCCTAGCACCTAGGACACTCCCTCAAGAGGGGTGCTGTTCATCAGAATCTTGAACTTGAACACTATGTGATATATTTATGTTTGTTGAAAAGAGACATGTGCTTCAAGAAGTATACCACATTGTCTAGTCTTCTTACTTTCTCTTCATATAATTCAGACTGGCCAAGACATACAGATTCTCCTTCTGGGTGTCAAGAGTCTTAGAAGTCTGTTTCCAAACCTAGGAGCTGTGACCTATCACCTTGGGTAGACTTTAGTCATGGTTGAAACTATGCTTGGCTCCTTTTTGACTATTGTTTATCGGTGCTTTCAGATAAGTAAATAGAAGGTCTTTCTGGTCTTAGAGAACAATTGCTAGGCAAATATAATGTAACAGTCACAGGTTTGTTATAGACCAAACAGGAAGGGAGAAAACAATGTATGAGTCTCTGGAATATCAAAATGGTATTCCATGTTGGTCAAAAACAATGTCGGCGCAGATATGGAGATTGTTTTCTTTAACTTAGAAGATGTATTATTTGGGATGTTTTCTACTGAATTAAATAACCAGGTTGCACAAGAATGTTATAAATGTTTTTAAAGTGATTTTACAGAGTCAATTAACATAATTCATATACTTCAACTAGTAGATTCCTTTCATCTTCACCTTATTATAGGTGTGAATGAGACAGGTAGATAAGGCATAGAATATCCACGGAGCGAGCTGGCACAGTTCTTTCCAATTCTGGGTAATTCTGATTTGTAGAATGCAGGAGAGAAAACCCCAACAACCCAAAGCTTGCACACTACCAGGAAGGTTTTGTTCTACCCTGATTCTCTCCCCGGGCTATGCTCCAATAACAAAGTTGAGATAAGAGAAATGCCTAGAATGTTACACAACACAGGGTAAGTTATTAACAATATTTGTTGAACCAATGAATAAATAAATATTAAAATATTAGACTGCAATTTGCCTATATTAAGAATAGTAATTAACAGAGTAAAATAGCAAAGACTCATTCAGCTTCTCAGGAATCAAAGCCAAAACGAAAATAGCAACATAAACCAAACAGAACACAGGCAGGACAGTACCTTTAGTTCTAAAAGATAAATTGAATTGTTGTCAGAACTGTCTCTTTGTTGTGAGCATTCACCTGTATGCACCACAGTGTTGCTATCATCGTGTCCAGATACAGAAAGATCAGTTAGTGCTTTACGTAAAAAAAAAAAAAAGAAAGAAAAAAAAAAAAAAAGTGAGTCTGAGAAATGAAAACCAGAAAGAAGAAATCCTTCTAGGAAAACCTAAAAAGTGAAGGAGATAAAACATTAAAAGAAACAAAAAATCTAGAGGGAATAAATTCCCTTTATTTATAAAAATCTGTTTTATTGTTTTTCCAAAAAGTGGAATTAATCTCAAATTAGGCTTATGTATTATATATTTTTTAAGAAATCAACTCATTTAACATATTTAGACAGGTAACAGTTGAATTTTGTATTTAATCATAAAGCTGAGAATTCAACTAAAAGATCTCACTCTATAAAGATCATATACAAGATATTAAGAGTAATGTTTTCCTACCTTTTAGAGTTCTTTGTGCCCCAATGACAAAGACCATTTTAAAAATAGAAAATTAGGTCAGAGGAATGAGTACATTTCATCCTGTCTCAGAAAGGGATTGTATGATTTTGTGTTATTTGTCCCTTTACCTATATATTTATCAAACCTAAAATGGACAAACTTCTTGCCACATTAACCCACATTGTCACAGTAAAAGAAAAAAAAGTTCTAAAATGTTTGTCCACAAGTCCTTTAATTAAAAATAAATGTATTCCAGAAGTTTAAAAAGATCATCTTCAAAACCCAGAAAATCCAATTAATCCCCAAACTAACTTTTATTTCCTTCTTGGCTCTCCAGGATTGTCAACATATGAAAAACAATAAAGAAAGAACAGGTATTGTGTAAACAAAAGAGAAATAGAATATAAATATTGCACCCCCATTTCTACCTCCCTTTTCCACTTCTTTTTCCCCATAGGGCTTACTATCTTATCATATCCCATATTATTTTTAACTGTGTTCATTTTCCTGTACCCTTGCTAGGAAGCCAGTCATGAGGATGTGCATCTTTGTTTCATTTTCTGCTGCATCTTCAGTGTTTAAATAGCACCTGGCACATAATAAGCATTTTATAAGTATCTGTTGAATCAAATAAACACAATGAAAACTACAGATATTATGTAAATAAATGACCACTCAGAGTCCCAATTTTCTACTAACATTTATTTGGAACAGAATATGGTGCAGTGTTCTTTCAAGGACTGCCAAGTCATGTTTTACAGAAACAATAAATTTAATAACATTTCTATGGCACTTTAGCAATTTACAAAGTGCTTTCTCACTCATTGTCTCGCTTGATCTCCCAAGAGCCTTTTGGGGAGCTTTTTCTATTCTCACCACATCACATAGGAAGTTATTGAAGCTCAGACAGGTTAAAGAATTTGTCTCAAATCTCAACAAAAAGTGCCGGAACCCAGACCTGGCATTGTGTCTTTTGAGGGCAAAGTTTGTCTGCTCTCTCCTCTGTCACGTGACTTCTCATTTCTAGATTTCTTTCAGACTTTCTTTTCAGAAATGATCTGTACGCAGCATGCCTATCAATGGCCGAGTCAAGGACCAATAACTTCTTATCAACATATCCAGATCAGCTTGCAGAATGCTCCATAATCTGGGGTCACTCATACTTGACTACCATATTCTTGTAGATCTTGCTAGACATGGCTTTGTCCAACGAAATGAAGGGGCTAATTTTCTCAGGTGGTTTTATTTCCTTACATTCATATCCCCTAATCATGGTCTGAAAATGAGATAACGTAATAGTGTGCCAGACACTCTGCTGGACACAGAACATATAGTGATGAACACAAAGGGCTTGAAAAGCTAATGGTTTCATTGCTACCAATCAACGTTTGGGCACTTCCCCAAATGTCCTGAACCAGAGACAAATCAGATTAGAAATTTCACAAAGCAATTTCTCTGATCTCATAGCTTTCTGAGAAAACTCAAGTTGGCCAAAACCAAATGTTTTACTATATTTTGAAAGCTTTTTGTGTCCCTAAATGACATCATGAATCCAAAATGATCATGTAATTGTCTTTTGCATTTGAAGATCTCCATCTTTCCCAGGTTTTATGGTCGTGTGGATGAAAAGGTCAAGTTGAAAAGTACACACTACTCTTGCTTCCTGCCCTCCCATTTGTGACTGGGCCACCCTCCTCTATTAAAAGGAGCTCCCTATTTTACTTGGCCGCTGATGGAGCGGTTTTCTGGGAGGTTATTTCCCCAAAATACCGCTGTATTGTTTGATGTAGTCCTTCATCAGGGAACTCACAATTGGTGCATTTGATTTCATGACTTTAATCCCAATGTGATGACTCCAATTTAGTGCAATTTTTTTAGAAAAAAAATCTAATTGCTAATAAAAAGCATCTGTTCAATTCTTTGCTTACATTGCAACCTCATTCAAACAGCCGCAACCTTACAGCATTAGAACTCCAAGGCTAAAGTTCCCGTCATTTTAAAAGCACCTATTCCGGTCATTCTGACTCTGCACATCATATGGTTATCCTGACCCCTTTGGTTTGGGATACTTTTCTGTGACTAGGATGTCAATTTCTTTACTAGCTGGAATTCATCTTAAATGCTACAAGCTGGAAGACAATTAAGAGTTATATGTAGGGTTGTGATGATATTTAAAGCACGTGTGTATATGTGGGTGACGTGAATAATTATCACTTCCATTTATTGAGTACCAAATATATACCAATCACTTTGCTAGGTGCATTTCATGGGCTTATTTAAAACCCTTAGTAATAATGATGGGACATAATTATCCCCAGATGGAGTAAGTGACTTGCCCCAGGCTGCACAATAGAAGTAATGGAATCTGGGCTCGGTGTCTCAGCCTGTAATCCCACGCTTTGGGAGGCTGAGGTGAGTGAATTGCCTGAGCTTGTGGGTTCGAGCCC
>CAUYQG010298298.1:0-10442 GCA_963574415.1 Tarsius wallacei
CCACTCACCTCAGCCTCCCAAGGCGCAGGATTACAGGCTGAGCCACCAAGCCCAGCTTGCTCTGAATTCTTAAGCAGTTGGCAGAAGCTTTACTATCCACATATGCCTATTTTTTTGTGACTGTTCGAGTACACTACTTAAATTGCTGGGTGTCAGTTCACCTTAGGTAGAACTTGTAAACAGCATATTTCTGGTTTATTTTCTATTTCTCTTTTTTTTAAGTCAGGTGCCAATTCCATTATATTCATCTTTACGGAAGTTGCCACAAATCCTTTTTGAGGAAGAGGCAATAAAGAAACAGAAAAACAAACAAGCAAGCAAATAGATACAGTAATACATTGGATAATATATTTGAAACTTCCTCTTCCTCTTTGAACCTTTATAGCATTTTCTATATTTAAGTGGAAACTATGACACCAACACAAAAACAGGTAATGTTATCCATTTTCACCAGTTGACTGTAAAACACCTTGGTTTTCTGTTTAAATTAGAAAAAATATGTAGACTTTGAGAGGTGCCAATGAGCAATAGTCTGCTATAGAGCTGCTTTAATAGCTTCAAAAGATATCTGTCCTCCCCACAGTCATGGCATGAATACTATTTGTTCCAATAAAGATGCATTTTGAAAAGACTATTCTGAGGCAGATAAGAGAAGCTGTTGGCATGTTTTAATGAGGCAAAATGAGAAGGGGGCTGTAGAAACAGTTGGACAGGCTGCTCATGAGAGCAGAAGGAAGCTCATGCCTTTTTATAGTCATCCTGGTCCCCTTGAGTCCCTGAAATACTCTTCCCAAACTTTCAAAGGTAGGACTTGCTAAGTGGACATTCCCGAAACACAAAGCTAGAAATATCCTCATTCTGCAACAGAACCCACCCACGCTCTCATGAAGAACAGGGTATCTCTGTGTCCCCAATGGGGAGATTGAGCTGAAAAACCAGGATGATGAGGTATGCAAATATCTGCGACCTTGGATTGTCTCCCAAGGACAGCAACCTGGAACATTGCTGCCTTGCCCTCTTTGATTTCAAGGGAATTAACACTCCTCACATTCACCTGCGTGTGCCCCCAACCTGGAGAAACATGGTGACTTGGGGTTCGCTGCAAGAGACACGAAGCATGGTTCAGCTTTGATACAGCTGCTTCAGTGAATATCGGGAACAGGGAGCAGAGTATGAATAATCATTTGCATCCAGAGTGCCCCAGGCAGCTCTCCAAAAGGGAGCCACGGTAGCCGAAGCTTCCGAGGTGGCAGGGGACCCCCGCTTAGTTTTGAACTCAGAGGGAGGAGAGAGAGGAAAAAGACTATTTCCAACAGAGCTGACAAATGCAGGGTTAAATAAAAACAGTGGTATTCCTTGAAGAACGGGGAGATCATGCAGGCTGAAGCCTTTATTTCATGTTAATCACTTTGTAGTTGCTGCAGCCTGAGAAAGACACATTTGTTATGCAGACAGTGTTCATTGTCAGCGGCTGATCAAGAATGCAGGAGAGCCAGCCACAAAATGAATTAGCTTTCTGGATAGCAAACGGAAAACCAATTTGAACCAGAGCGTGGCACATGGACTCCAGCAGGATTAAAATATGCTACGCGCCCATAAGAGTGTGCATTGCGATGCTGCTAATTATCTGCTATTTTTAGAAGAGGTGTTGAGAAAGGAAAGGGCCAAAAGAGGGGACCATGGCAGCCCAACAATAGGGTTCATTTAGGATGCCAGGGGTTCATAGACCTCTGTCCATGTCGATTTCCCAAGCTCTTGAAAGGCCTTTATTTTTTGCTCAATAATTTAGTATTTATCCTCCTTAAGAATGTTGGGAATTTCAACAATTCAGAATATGCCACAAAAGAAGACCTGTGCTGTGCAGAGGCATGGAAGCCAAACACTGTCAGAGCAAAGCTTTGCTGTGCCCAGAAGGAAACGGCACAGGCAGAAGACAAAGGACCAATAAAGAGAGAGGGTCTTTTCTAAGTGGGCACCATGGAACCTGTCTGCCAGGTGAACTGATGGCCCCCCATAGTCTTTCACGTCCAGCTAGAATCTAAAGCTCAGATTGCAAGCATTTCAACCGCCCTTGGACCAGGTTTATTGTCTCCTGGGTTGCCTTTGGTTTCCCCACTGGACAGCGGTGCTATGAAGTCAAGGAAATAAAATTCATCATCTTTAAGTTCTCTTGCATGTTCTTGTATTTGTGTTGATGATGCCACGAAAAAGAAACAGAAATATGTAGACACACTCTTCTCTTTAAAACCTCAAAATATTAGGAGATTCAAAAAAGAAAAAAGTCCTGTGTGTATGGATATATATATGAAAATTTCAATTTGTTGAAGTACTGTATCACTGAAGATGGCTGCATGGATGTTCACCAAAAGAAGGCAGGGTTTGGATGGCTCAATACAAGTGTCATGGCTCACCCCTAAGAGCAGTCAAAAAGTTGGCTTGCCGTTGAGCTGCTTTGTACCTGAGATGCGTCATGAACTTCAAGGTGAGTAGCTGCAAGGGCTCATTAATGACAGTGAATAAATTCTCCAAGTATCTCAAGATTAAAGGTCAGCTGGATAAATATGTGTACACATTCACACACACACACACACATACACCACCACCACCACCATCACCACCAAAAACAACAACAAAAATCCAAGTAGGGGGGACAACCGCATCGTAGCATTACCTATTCTGGTGAAATGTCATCAATTCATCAAACTACATTCGTACACACAAAACAACGAAAGCAGCAGTCACATATCACACTAAGAGGGAAGGAAGCATTGCAACATGCCCTATTGGAGAAAGATATTCATTTATCAAACTTTTATAAGTTAGGCATTCAAATTCTAATTATAATACATCATGTAATGCAAATCTGGCTTTTTCTCAAGAGATGCAGATACATCCAAGAGGCCATGGGTTACCCATTACAGCATCCCTTTTTTGTTTTGTTTTGGTTTTGTTTTTGTTTTGAGTTGGAGTCTCACTCTGTGGCTCAGACTGGAGTGCACTGGCCACTCCAGGCCACTGCAGCCTCAACCTGCTGGGCTCCGGCGGTCCTTCCGCCTTAGCCTTCCAAGTATTCCAAGTAGCTGGAACTACAGGCGCGTGCTACCACGCCTGGCTAATTTTTTTTTTTTTTAATTTATTGTAGAGATGAGGTCTCGCCAAGTTGCCCAGGTGGGTCTCAAACCCGAGGACTCAGGCAATCCATTCACCTCGGCCTCCTAAAGTAAGGGGTTACAGGCTGAGCCACCGAGCCCGGCTATAGCATCCCTTTTTATGATCATTACACCAGGACCACTTGGTGTTATGTGATGGTTTCTTGGGATAACATTGCATGTAGCATTCCCCAAATGCTTTTTTACTCCAATTTTTGACCCAGAGATGAAAGTATTAATGCATAGCCAAACATGGAACAGTTATGTCTTTGTTTCTCAGAATCCTCTTAAGGGGAACGGTATGTTTTTGAGTTGTCTATACCTGAAATCTTGATTTGGCTTTTGATTTTATTGTAGGAACAGAAACTATGTGCCATGGACTATTCAGAAGTCTCCTTCCAGGGGGATGAATTTAATGAGTCTCAATAAATGCTTTGCCTCCTTCATAAAGTTCCAGGGGAAATAATTTTGTTAGGGAGGTGGTTCTCATCAAGGGGATATTTAGCAATGTCTGGGAATATTTCTGGGTTTTCAGAGTTATTGGGATTAGATTATTGATATTGAATCTAGTGTATGGAAGCCAAAGATGCTGCTAAATATCTTACAATGCACAGGACAGCAGCACCTCCACAACAAAGAACTACCCAGCCTAAAATATTATGAAAGTCAACGTTGATGATCTCTGCTCTTCATTTGGTCATATATGGGTACTTGGAAAGGTTGGGTCTTACCTGAAATAGTAGTGCCTGGATTTGGCAAACCTGGTGAGCAGAAACTCTTGCAAGATTCCTTTTTTCAAGAGGATTATTTCTTCTGAATTATGTATATGAATTTATATGAACCCATAAAATCATATCATGTCTACACTACCCAACACATAATTTAGGCTCAAGAGTCTAAAGTACAGAGTGTTAGAAATGTGGACATGATTCATGGGAACATGGGTAATATTGGGTGCTCCTGGGCCCATGCCAGGCAGAGAAGTTTGGGTGCCTGTGTTCTTTCTTCCTTTTTCTCTCTGAGTGCAAACCCTGCCTGTGAAGAGTAGGGCTCCATCTCTGGGCACTAGGCACATTTTAAAACACATCCAAGATTTCTGAAAATATTAGGCACATAGAATAATGGCCTCCACCCTAAGACTGGGGATGTGTCCACTAATGGATACATCTTCATTGTTCCTTGCATTCAGTCTTCTAAAATCCAATAGCCAATCTAGGACCCCATGAACAGCTACCTGGTCATCTTTAAATGTCTGAAAAGTGTCATTTGTAGTAGCTTTAATTAATACATTTTCTCTGTGCAGAAGCAGGTGAGATAACATTTTCAAAGGACGGTATTTGATTGGTTCCCCAGAAAATTTGAGTTGGCCTTGTCAGAATGAGATCATGTCTTGGAGATTTCTTTCCTGCTCTAAAGTCCATGGGCATCTTTTTCAAAGACAGCAGTCCAAGATTCTGTACACACTACCATCCCCACATCATCACTTAGCAAACTGAAAGAAGAGGAAGTGAACACTGGATTTCATGAACCCCGGGAAGGAGTACACATTTTCTTATCACAAGTCAATAATTAGGCAATGAACATGGGTGGTGATATTTTCAATTCATGAAAAATTAAGCAATGAATGGGTTTCTTGTTTATGGAATGTCACCAATAACTGTAGTTTTCCAGTTAGGATTTAGGAATGGATCGTATTAGTCAAGGCTCTCCAGAGAAACAGAATCAACAGGATATATACAGAAATATATATGGAAAGAGGAGATTTATTATAGAAATTGGCTCATGTAGTTATGGAGGTCAAGAAGTCCCCAGATCCACCATGTGCAAATTGGAGAACCAGAAAAGCCAGTGGTATTATTCAGTCCAAGTTCGAAGGCCTGAGAATCAAGAGTGCCAGTGTCCCTGGCCAGGAGAAGATGAAAGTCTCAGCTTGAGAAGAGAGAGTGACTTCACCCTTCTTCAGCCTTTTTGTTTTATTCAGGCCATCAACAGATTGGATGGTGCCTACCCACACTGGTGAGGGTGGGCTGTCTTTACTCAGTCTGCTGAAGCAAATGTCAGTATCTTCGGAAACACACTCACAGACACACCCCCAAATATGGTTTACCAGTTATTTGGGCATGTCTTAATTAGCACAGTCAAGTTAACACGTAAAATTAACCATCACGTGGATTATGTCTGCTTTTTAGGCAATTTGAGTGTTCTTCAGCAGAAGTTTTACAAATGCATTCACATAATCATCTTCTGGTTACAGGATGGTGTGCACTTTATTTTATTCTAATTGTGGCTTCATAGCCATTGATAATATTTGGAAGGGGGTGCATATGTTGTTTGTGTTTTATGCTGCTTTGTAAGCACTGGATTATACAAACAGATATTGTTGGACACATCCTCATTCTCAGCAACATGCATCCTGAAGGTCATGGCTGGTATCCTTCTGGAATTAGATCCTACTCCTGGAACACATTAGGAAACTGATTTACTGGATTTGAGAAAATGAAAACTTATCTAAGGAAGAGAAAACGGCTCTGAGGCACTAGTTCCACCAGCAACCTTTACCAAAGGTGAAGGGGATTATCATTTCACATTAGTTGCCCCATAAATTCTGCCTCATTCAGAATATAATAGGTATAAACCTCTTCTTTTTTTTTTTTTGAGTTGGAATCTCACTCTGTCACCCAGACTGGAGTGAAGTGGCACGCTCACAGCCACCGCAGCCTCAACCTGCTGGACTCCGGCGATCCTTCCACCTCAGCCTTCCAAGTAGCCGGAACTACAGGCGCATGCTACCATGCTCGGCTAATTTTTGATGTAGTGTAGAGACGAGGTCTCGCCAAGTTGCCCGGGCGGGTCTCGAAGCCATGGGCTCAGACAATCCACTCGCCTCGGCCTCCCAAAGCGCTGGGATTACAGGCTGAGCCTCCAAGCCCGATCAAGCCTCTTCTTTCGTCTTACTTTGATTTGAGGTTGTGATTTCCTAGTCAACAATAATACAGACTTGCTTCCTGATGAGTTGTTAAAATCCTACTTTACTTATTTTCTATCCATGCATTGTCCTAGTTACCCTGACTCCTTGGAACAAACAATGTTTTTGTCAGGTCAATGATTAATCTCTGCAAGCTGCAGAGTGAAAATGAATGTGCAACCTGTGTAGACAAGCCTTTCATTTTCAACAATGTCAGAAATATCTAAAAAGGTCTTTGTGAGGTAGCAATTGTATACACCACGATACAGACGCAAGGATGGGCAAGAAACACTGAGACAAATTAAGGAAAGAATTAAAGGTAAAATCCAAAGCTCCTATCCTAACCCTGGCCAATGGCATCACAGAGTCTTCAGCAAACAATAACCAGAACCTGGAGTCTCTCCATGACATGATATTTACATGATTGTCATGAATAACTAAATTTAATTCCTCTCTCAGAGATGCATGTGATCACATCAACTGTCATTCTTCCTTCCATTAATTTGAACATACCAGTGAGTAATGCATTATTTCTGGTTTGATTTGATTCAAACAGTGATAACTCAAAACTGAATTTTGTCTTATAGTCACCACTGGTTAGTTTTAGAAGTGGTTCTTTGTGTACAGGTAGGTACACTTAAATTACTGAATTGAATGACATTATATTACCTGTGATTTTATTTTGTTTTTCTTTAAGATTCCTCTATTCTGCAAATGCTTTACATATGGGTAAGAAAATTCATTTCTCACTTCTTTGCTACCCAAGGATTTCTTTCCAAGAGATTTCCCGTTTCGATATTTGAACATTCCTCTCCAAATTATATTTCTTTTTAAATGTTTTTCATTTTCATAGAAATGACACTTCCTGCACCTTAATTGTGTTATGTTCCCAGGATGGTGTTCCAATTTCACACACACCTCTTAGGTTTGATATTTCTTCCCATTAAACCATAATCATTAGGTAACTACCATTTAAAAGATCACTTTAGGCTGGGCTCAGTAGCTCAGTCTGTAATCCTAGCACTTTGGGAGGCCGAGGCGAGTGGATTGCCTGAGTCCATGGGTTCGAGACCCACCCGGGCAACTTGGCGAGACCTCGTCTCTACAATAAATCAAAAAAATTAGCTGAGCATGGTAGCACATGCCTATAATTCCAGCTACTTGGAAGGCTGAGGTGGAAGGATCCCTGGAACCTAGCAGGTTGAGGCTGCGGTGGCCGGGAGTGTACCACTGCATTCCAGTCTGGGCTACAGAATGAGACTCCAACTCCCCCACCCCCCAAAAATCACTTTAACTCCTTTATGACATAAACTGGTGCTTTAACTTAGTTTTTCCTCAATATGTTAACCTGGAACAAGAAATGAGCAATATGGCAAACAGTTGCTTCTTAATGTGCTTCTCTTATACTTTCCCTCTATCCATCACCACTACCAAAAAAAAATCCGAATAACATTATAAGGAAGGCATTTTATATGTAATGACAAGTTGGACGGCATCTAATTATAAACAGATAGGGGATAGCAAGGCATTTGTAGGACTCTGTAGGACTTCTTAGCAGTTTAGAAGTATACATTTCACTTTTCTTGCTCATCATATATTTTTCTCTTTCAAGTTAATGAGAGATTTTCTCTTCCATGTCCATCCAGATCCTGTACTACATAATATGAACATCCTTGCTTATTTTCATCTGAGGACACCCAAGTTTTTTCTCTCTAAATTTCAACTATCATGTATGTTTTCCACCAAGCACAACCACCTCCATGAAAACTCAACTCACTGTTCCTTTCTTTTCTAAAACCCTGTAACATTGACTGTATAAGTCACTTGTTGACTCAATCAATACTCAATTCAATGCCATTTTACTCGTCATCAACTATGCATCGATCTTCTACTGTGTGCCCAACACAATGCTTGGAACGAGAGACACAGAAGTGGGAGAGATGTGTTTAATGCCTAGGTCTTGGAATTTAAAATCCTGATGCAGAAACAGACCCTAAGCAGAGAAATACATAAGGTATTTATTTATTAATATTATGAGTCCCACATGAAGAAAAGTAGTACCTTAGTTCAAGGGGACCAACCTGTCTTACACCAATCAAAGTTTCTCTGAATGAAAGTTTCAGCAGTTGCCCCACAAAAGAATACAAATAAAACAAAAAGAAAAAGAAACCTTTTGTATGAATAAGGACTGTTATGTGTATAGAATTCTTTTTCTTTGCAATAGCATCCACATTTTTAAGGTGTTCTGTCGTCAACCAGTCTTAGTTGAGATTTTAGATATTCAAAACATTCTTGAGTCTTTGTATTTGCAGACTTCCTAGCAGTTTAGAAGTATACATTTCACTTTTCTGGACATCATATTAATGCATCCAATCCACTTGAAAACTTGGGCATCAGGCCAGGCTCGGTGGCTCAGCCTGTAATCCCAGCTCTTTGGGAGGCCGAGGCAAGTGGATTGCCTGAGCCCACGGGTTCGAGACCCACCCGGGCAACTTGGCGAGACCTTGTCTCTACAATAAATCAAAAATTAGCCAGGCATGGTAGTGTGCGCCTGTAGTTCCAATTACTTGGAAGGCTGAGGGGGAAGAATCGCTGGAGCCCAGCAAGTCGATGCAGGGGTAGCCATGAGTGTGCCACTGCACTCCAGCCTGGGTGACAGAGTAAGACTCCAACTCAAAAAATAAAAAAGAAAATGAAAAAGGAAACTTGGGCATCTCTTACTCACCCATCCGTGTTACCTTTACCTCTTCTTTTTGTGTGTAGACGGCATTTAATTGCATTCATCTTATCCCTGGGACTTGCTTCACAGGAGCCTATAAAATATTCCACCATCACCTCCTATATCTTATTAAGTCATCAAAAACTGGTTGTATTCTTTTGAAAAATCCATCTTTTTCTCAGCATCTCCCTTTTTACTACTCTGGGAGGCATTTCCAGCATGGTCTTCTTTTCAATCTTGAATATCCCCTTCTCCCCTAGGTTGATTTACAAGGAAGATTATAACAATGGCTATAACAACGACCTGTCAGCATGGCATTGGTCAAGTGTCCCATGGGTCATCTGGTATATGTGACATCTCAGTAGACAGAGCTCAGAAATGATTTGATGGCTTCTCAAAAATCCATTAAAAATTAACCAAGAAATAGTCAGAGACTCTAGTAGTCTAAAATAAAACACAATGTTAATTATGACAATAAAACATAAAATTCCTTACTTCTATTTCTTAAAAACATATGCCCTTTAGACCTTGGGCTGGTTGCTAAATAGAACATTTATGTATCACTGCTGTTGATAGCTGTGTGCATTGGTACAGATCACCTAGCAAAATGCAACACATGCCAGTCTCTATTTAGGCAGACATCCTAGGAAGAAACACTTTGTTTCTATGTCACTGTTGAAGAGAATTATCACGTTTCTTGGTCTCTTGTCATATTGTATTTTGCTTTTTTATGCTGTAGAATATTATTTTTTTTAGTACTGTGACATTAGTGCCGAATCCAATCCAATTGATTCAATTCTTAGTCTAAGAGTAGGTAATTATCTTTCCCTATTGCATTTTCCACAGTTTCCTAGTGTTTTATAGCACAATTACCTGGGACAAAAGTTTGAAACATAATTTCTCATCTGTTGAGGATGAAACAATGTGGTCACTAATTACTTTCTTTTAAATACTAATTTACTTTGATACTTAAACTTATTGTATATGTATGGGTAAATTATTTGCTTTTATTTTAAAATTTGGACTCCAGTATTATCTTTGTGGGGACCGCCAAAAGCTTGGGAAAAATACATTTATGAATCTTAAAGCAAACCCATGTAATTTTCTTACATTTTGACTGTAAATGTTTATTAGAGAGAAAAACTCATTAATAAGTAACCTCAATTTTTATGTTCCCCTATTTCATAACAAAAGAATTTAAACATTCATCCAATAAATATTGGATGAGCGTCAACTATGTATTGATAATTGTTCTAAGTACTGGGGAGAGGGCAGTGAAAATGATAAAATTTCTCTTATAAAGCCTACATAGACAGTCCCCAACATATGGTGGTTTGACTTACCATTTTTCAACTTTACAATGTTGTGAAAGCCATACGCATTTAGTAGAAACTGTACTTCAAGCTGGGCTCGGTGGCTCAGCCTGTAATCCCGCGCCTTGGGAGGCTGAGGTGAGTGGATTGCCTGAGACCGTGGGTTCGAGACCCGCCTGGGCAACTTGGCGAGACCTCATCTCTACAATAAATCAAAAATTAGCTGGGCGTGGTAGCGCGCGCCTGTAGTTCCAGCTACTTGGAAGGCTGAGGCGGAAGAATCGCCGGAGCCCAGC
>CAUYQG010298312.1:0-32803 GCA_963574415.1 Tarsius wallacei
AATGCAGTTCGTTGATTGGTTAAATATTAAGATTTTTAGTTGAAAATCAGTGGTTACCACATCTGGGGTCCTGAAGGTATTATTCATATATCTATTTCAAAGCCAGAAAAAGAAATCTGTGACTTAACAGGCAATTAGTGCAGATGTTAAAGCAGCTGCGGTAGGTAGCATTTTTGAGGCTATACTTTTTGGTTTTCTTTACCTAAACATTAGGTGAGAAAATATGGAATACATCTGATGATGCAGTCCTAAAGACTAGAGGGTCGTAGTCAACCATTTACCTTAGACCAAGGTAACATTAGTTCACTGGTATCTCAGAAATCCAAGAAGCCAAGGGTTAGCAATTATGGACTATAGTCTAGAAAAGCCCAAAAGAGCCTCTAGTGGAGCCAGCCACTGCTCTTACTGGCTAAGGAAGCCTTCCATGTTTCCCATGGTGGAGCCCCATGGGGTTCCAGGACCTCTGGGTCCAACCTCTACCTAGTCTCCTGGCTCAATTTACCTAATAACCTTGAAGTGACAAGTACTATTCCCAAGATTCCTCAGCCTATGTCAGCCAACCCTGAAATAACAAAGGAAGCACTTGGTTCCAGCTCAGAGATGTGTGTGAAGAAAACCCCACAGAGCAGCTGTATGGTTAACCAGAAAAAAGGAAGGGAAAGATAAAGAAAGTGGGGTTAAAATCATGATTAAGTACTTGCTCTGTGTCAGATATTGGGCTCAGCATTCTTAGTGATAGTATACAGCTCAGTGGTTAAAAGTGTGGGCTCTGGAGCTATACTTCTGAATTTGAATACCAACTTCAGCATTAACTATCTCTGTGACCTTGAGCAACTTCCTAACTTATTTGTGTTTTATTTTCCTTGTCTGCAAAATGGGTATAATGATCAATACCACCTATCTCCGAATTGTTGTGAAAATTAGATTATATAATATATGTAAAACCTTAAAACAGTGTTTGACACATAATAAGCATTTAATCAATATTGAGAATCAACATCATTACCATTATCTTAGTAAATGAAAGATAGGTATCATTATCCCCAGATACAGGTGAATAAACTGGTTAAAAAGGTTGTGAAACTTGTCTAAGTCACACAGCTAGTTAGTGTAGAGTCAAAATTTGATTTTAGATCGATCTGGCTTCAAGTTCTGTATTCCCTCCACTATACCTTGTTGCCTTCATAAATGTATATGTGCTGTGAGTTCCTTGTAGAAGTGCATGCCAAAACTTGTGTCCTTCTTCTTCCTCACTACACCACCCCACTACCCAACTGCATCTGCCATCTGGAATGCTACCTTTGCTCCCTTGTTTCTTATTGGTCTAATTAAAAGCATTGAACATCTTTATAGCTGCTCCAATACAAAGATGACTGTCTCCAAGACCCTTCATCTTATACACTAGAACAATGAGTCTTCCAGGATGATGTTTAGTATGTGAAAGCACCTTTCTACCCTGAGATTCTTATCTACATACCTTAAAGATCAGGCTACTATCTCCCACCCCACCACATTCACAGCTCATGGTGAGAATGACTACCTACTATATAAGCTAGCATAAAGACCCTTCCCTTCCCTTTTCAAGGAAGAATATGCTGTGATTTCCTGATTCCTTTGAATGTCTCTTTGATCTATCCTTGCTTGTCTAATAGTGTCATCTCTCTCAAGCCACCTGGGAGCCTTGTCTTACAAAAGCTCCTGTTAGTTCTCTCACCCTGCATAGCCATGATGCAAGCTGTGACGTCACTGCTGGTGACATCTGCAAAAGGAGAGAGAGTAGCGTGTGACTGGGGCTTTAATGCATTGTTCGCAAACAATAATGGATTGTTAATTTTCAAGGAACATGAAGAGGAATTCAAAATAACACCTGCACTGCACAATATATGGCTTCATGAGCAATAAATACCAAGCAAAGATAAAGCCTTGAGCCCTAGGCTTAATGCGGACCCCAAACGTGATTTATTCTGCTGTTTCCTTTCCCTTAGCCAGAGAACAGAAAGCACAATGCTATTCATAGGCAGGACACCCAACCTTGCCCTTTTGTCATAAGCTTTCATAACAAATGCTTCCTGAGTGGCTACTATATGCAAGGTCCCATGCAATATACTGGAGATGAGATTTTCTTCCATGTTCTGTGCAAACATTTTCTAAATTTCCTCTCTCTTCCCTTTGTCATGGTGTACTCAGTGCTATTTCTAGGACCACTCTTTAAACAGCATCCCATCCACATTGTATGGTACCAGGATGCTCCACCACAGGGATCATTTCTTTGATGTGAAGCATAGAAATAACTGCACTAAAGATGTTAATAGATTCTTGAGGGAGGTCATTAATCAGATTAGTGTTAGTAGTACAATAGCATAAGAAAGTAGACTAGGGCATAATCTTTGGAAATTGGGATTGGCTATACATGTGGTAGATGGGAAAGGGTTATGAAGAAACCAGGGCAAAGAGATACTGTCCAGTAAGAACACACAGAAGGGTTTCTCAACCTCAGCACTATTGACATTTTGGGCCAGATAATTGTTTGTTGTAAGGGGCTGTCTTGTACGTTGTAGAATGTTTAGCAGCATTCCTGGCCTCCATCCACTAGATGTCAGGAGCAACACACTGTCCCCAGCTGTGACAACCAAATATCCCCTGGAGAGCTGACTTAGCCCCAGTAAAGAACTACTGCAGTAGAGGACATGGAGAGCCCCTATCTGTATTATGATGAGCCGTAGAGCCTTCCCATCTCAAATATTCTATAACTATATGTCTTCACTGGTTTAATATAGCATAGTGGGTAAGAACATGAATTGTGGAGCCAGACTGCCTGGGTTCAAATCCCAGTTCCACTGCAAGCTAGCTGTGTAACCATGGATAGCTTGCTTAACTTCTCAATCCCTGTTACCTCATCAGTAGAATGGGAATAATAAGATTATTTAAAACTCATTGGATTGTTGTGAGTTTTAAATTAGTGGACATAAAGTGCCTAGAACAGTACCTGATGCATAGTAAGCATTATGTGTTAACTTTTATTAGTCTTATTATAATTACTATAATCAACACTATAATTCGTCATTTATCTAAGTCCTGGTATGTTCCAGAGGTCCAGTGTCCCACCAAGCTTTCGACCACTATCTTCCTTCTACAGAAATGACTAGAGAGCTAAGTCCACAGTTCAGGACCACACAATGCAAAGATATTCTAGATGTCTGTGAATCTATGAAATAGACAATGCAGGTAAGCCTCACATTGTACAATTGCTGAGTTCTTTCAGGGTTCTCTTATTTAAAAGCACACTTATTGCCACCTACGTTGAACTAGGCACAATAGAGGATACAAAGGTAAATGAGGTTTATGCCCCTCAAAGAAGTAATAAATATTTCTGCTACATACACATTTATTTTAGCAAATTTACCTTAAATTCTCAAAGAAATTTCATCCTGTCCCTTTTTACACATGAGGAATTTCTCTGCAGTGAAAATTATTTCCCCACCTCCAGATTTATCCTTCTTGAAGTTTGTATTTCTGTAATTGTGATTTTCTTATATTATCACCATGTAAGGATTATAATAATTCAAGTCATCATCATTTTATCTTCCTTTCTGTCTCCACTTAAACGTTTTAACATTCAGACCTCACAAAAAAATTATCCAAGAGATTTTATTTTAATACAACAACAGAGTAGTATCCTGTCCTGAATAGCTTGACACCTGCTTCTGAGAAGAATATCTGTGCAGGAGCCTCTTATACACATTAATATATTTCCTTATTCATTTCTTTAAAATCATTTATTGAATATCTCTTCTATGTCAGGCATGGTGTCTAGGCAGTAAGAATAATAAGGATGGATAAGATATTTCAGAGTCTAGAGGGGAGGGTAAACATGGAATGGAACAAGGTGAGAAAAATATAATGTACTAAAGGCTATGATAGCCATGTGTTCTATGAGCTAGAAGAACACAGAAAATAAAGGGACTCATTGGAAAGATGTTCTGTGTGATGAGTAAGACCATGAGCATTGGCATCAGAGTGGCATGGGTTTATATTCCTGCTCTGCCGCTTGTAAAATCTGTGGTGATATTGAGCTGATTACTTTACTTGAGCTCGCTGTGCCTCGGTTTCATTATCCATATAATGCATTCCAATAATTTGTGTTTATTCTTGGTTCTTTCAGTAGAATTTGAGCCCCTCAAGGGCGAGGTTACTACCTCATCACCATAACTATTACCATGTTATTATGACCATTTACTGGGTGCTCAATATGAGCCGGAAGCATGCTCAGTTCTTTACCCACACTGTCTAATTTAATCTTCAGACCTATAAGGAAGATACTTTCATTTTTCTAATTTTGCAGCTTGCCATTTTTCTCATCAAACTCAGATTTTTGCTAATAACACTTATTTCAATGTATGATTACTTTATAATTATTTATTTGTATTTTAGTATCTGTCTCCTGCACTAGAGTATAAGCTCCCCAAAACCAAGGATGGGGTCTTTTCGACTCACCATAGGTCCTCAATATTTATTTATTTCTATGACATATGGAAAATGTTCAGTGAATATACAGTAAGTATGAAAGGAAGACTGGGAGGCAGGCAAGCAAGACGAAAAGAGAGAGAATGAGCACATTATAGTTTCTAAGTAGTAGAGCTAGACACTAGACCAGAACCATCTGACTCCCAAACCAATGTTCTTGATCACTAGTCAGGATTGCTCCCTACTCTTAACAGGCTTTCAATAGATAATGACAAAATTGGCTCCTCAACTTTGAACAATACTGTGTAACAAAATTACAGTAAGCATAAAAACATATGGATATGCACCTGGACATATGAAAGAGAGTTGTAGGAGAGTAAATCATCAGAGAGGGAGAGTTTTTGTCTCAATAAAAGAATATAGTTGGAGAGATGGCACCAATATACTGTCCTTGTTTCAGAGGAAATAAAGAAAACGTTTCAAATAATTAACTTCACTACGAGATGGGTATATCACTGTGTGTGTGTGTGTGTGTGTGTGTGTGTGTGTGTGTGTGTGTGTGTGTGTGTGGTCTTCAATATCACATATCTTTGACAGTAATTGACAAGTTAATTAGTGATGCATAAATAATACAAAAATAAGCAGATGGCAGGGATCTGGTAGTTATGGAGTGATATCAATTTAAAGTAGATAATCAGTTCCAAACTTTTTTATTATTTTGGTACTATTGAACTCTTATTCCAAAGTGGCATATCTTCAATCAAATTACCTAGAAGGCACTTATTCACAATCACTCTACAACCTCTGACCTTGTGAGGAGTTATCACACAGCAGAATAGGAGAACCAGCATGGCAGGTCATGTTCTTCAGACTTGGGTAGGCATTTTGAAGGCCATTTGACAGGTGCTAGCACTTGTCTTCTGAATATTCTTGACCACTGCTAGTGATTGTGCGAATCATGGGAAAATGAGCAATCTCCTCCTTTAGTGACATGGAAATACCTTGATAAAACACTTTTTAAAATTTTGAGATATCCTTTCCTAGTCTGGAAAGTGAATCAGGCCAGGACTTAACTTTTTCCACCACTAAATGATGATGATTCTGAACAGATGTTTAGTACAGCATGTTTTGTTAGTGTGGACCTTAAATCCAGATTGCTGCCAGAGATGATCATCTGGGATTTCCCTTTGAAAGTAAAATTTTACAAGCTTGCTTATATGTATAATTGTGCCTATATGAGAAAAAGATTACAACTAATGAGATCAGACTGAATTATCAGTTGAGTAAATCTATCCCTGGTTGGTAACTAAGCAAATTCCTACAAGTATTCAGTTGCCCTAAGGAAAGAATGGGCCTAGCAATAATGCCATCTCTTCTCTAAGACAATATATCCTTCTGAAAAGGTATACAAATATTGAATCAATGACTATCATTGTATAGATTGCTTACTGTGCCCCAAATCAGTGTAAGTTTATTTTCTTTATTAATTCAAATATTTCTTGAATACCTACTTTATACCAGACACTAAACTAAGAAATGAGGAAAGAAAAATACCTCAAACACAGTTCCTGATCTCAAAAAGGAATGCAGGCTAGCAAAACAGAGACATGTATCCAATAACTGTAATTCAAGGCAGTCAATGGTAAATATTCTATTGTTCTTGCTTTCTGAAATGCTCTTCTACCTCAATTCTCCATTTACTACCCAGAAAAAAATCCTGTTCCTCCTTAAAGACTCATTTTAAATTATTCTTTCTCATTGAAAGGTTCCCTGGCATTCCTTATCTCTTTGAACCACCAATCCTAAACACATACACTCAAACCCATTCCAGCAACTATGATTATTCCTCTGTGTTCCCACAGCACTTTACTCATAGTTGTATGACAGCACTTATTGCAATATCAAATAACTTTGACAGTAATTGACAAGTTAATTGACAACTAATATTTCAGAAATAATGTTTTTGGACATTTGCATTTGCTTGTTCTGATCAATCAGTGAGTGACCTAAACAGCACATTTACAAATAATCCAGCCATGGATCATTCCTCATGTTGCCTTGGACTTTAGCAAGCTACTATTAGAACAGAGTTGCCTTCGGGGGTATAATTGACAGAAGTGCATGCTGGGAGAGAGGAGAAAATTTGCCATGGAAGGCTTTTTTCTATGGCTATCAGTAGTCAGAGGAAAATTTCCCAAAATGAAAGTGCTTTTGTGCTCAGATGACTTGTGACTATATCTCTCCCAACAGTATGTAAAGCACTTGCTTGTATAACCTGCTTTAATGTCTTTGCTTATATCATTCCTGCTCCTGAGTTGTCTTTCCCCTTCTTTACCTTTCTAGTAACTACCCATCACTCAGAACATACTCTATAGAAATCTGGCCCATTCTTTCAAGGCCAATCTTCTCTATGAAGTATTTCCTACCTACTCAGGCTATAGTAGCTCTTCATTTCTTAAACTTCAGGAACATTTCTGGTCTATACCATTCAAGTCTTTCATTGTTTCATAATTGTTTAATTGGAGATAGGTATAATGGCTAAAATACATACATCCTATATGATCTTGGACAATATATGTGACCTTTAAGAACTTCTCATCTATTAATTGGGGATATAAGTAGTTCCTACCTTGTAGGGCATCTCAAATGAGACTATTGCATGTCATTTGCTTTACCTGGCATATGATAAGGGTTCAATACTTAGTAGTATTAGTGAGCTGAGGTGGTGATAATAGTGATAATGGTAATAATTATCACTATCATCATCAGTTTCTTCAACTAGATTGTACAGCCTTTGAGGACCATGTCTTTGGTCTGCTTTTTCTCTGGTATTCTAATCTCAAAAATTCTCATTCATCTAATATGATGTCTGCTGATTGTGTGTACAGCTTTATTCAATAGCCCTGCCTCAAAGGTACGAAATTACATCAGGAGTAAAATTTTTATATTTTGTTGCCAACCACGGAAGACCTAGGATTTTTTTTCTTGGTTTGCATGCATGAGTAGTTGGTATAGAAGCTGCTGACTTAATCATATGCTAGTAGACTATGTGAAGAATAGGAAACTTCTTAATCATCTCATGCTTCTCTGTTGTGTGTGCTTTAAAAAAAAAAAAGAGAAGGAAGGAGGGAGGGAAGGAGGGAAACATTTACACTAAAATGCCATCTGGTAAATTGCTTTCAAATTCTGTGACTTCCTGTCAGTTTAAGCTGTATTGTTTTAATGCTTGTAAGAAAGCTGACATTGAGGCCTTATCCACCACTTGTCCATCTGGCCATTTCTGTAAAGAGTTTGTCAGAATTTATGTTGATAAGTAAACTAGACACTGGAACCGTAACACAACAAACTATTTTGATTGTCATTTCTTTTCAGCTGATAATAGTAGAACTCTGAATGTAGATTCCACTGCAATGACACTACCTATGTCTGATCCAACTGCATGGGCCACAGCAATGAATAATCTTGGAATGGCACCACTGGGAATTGCTGGACAACCAATTTTACCTGGTATGTTATTTTTAATCACCTCACAAACACTTCTTTTATTGACCATGTGGTAATAAATATAACAGTATGACACAACTTATTTTGAAGTTGACATTTACCAGATTCTGCCTGGAGTGTGCATTTTTGTAATATGAGCTTTATAGCCTGGGTGGCCAGTAGTTATGTGTATACTCCCTATTGCACTTTGGACACGCTGTGGGGATATCCAATGCAAGATAGGGTCATTGAACATTTAAGCAGCTCATTGAAACACAAGGCAACAAGATTTTGGCAAGGAATTACAAAGCTTGTCTAATTTTATAGATGTCATAGAAGAAGCAAATAAACATGAAGATGGAAAGAGAACTGACTTAGATATCCTCAAAATCTTAGATTCCTTAAGGGGAGGAAAGAAGATGGTGGGGAACAGCCCAGAGACTATTTTTGGCATTGAATAATTGTGTGTAAGTATGTGTAAACACACATACACACATATATATTAAAGCCAAGTAACCCATAATTGAATGGGCATGGTGAACTCACTTCATCTTTACTAAAGATAAAATCAGCAGAAAAACATCAGGGCATCTGAAGTGTTTACTTTAGGCACAAAAAATCTTCCTGGAAGTCAGAGCTAATTAACCATCACAATGGCTTTGTGAAGACATTAGGGAATTGCCATTTCAGGGAGCCTAAGGTGGCTTTTTAAACAGTCTAAACTTTAATCTTCCCAACTTTATTTAATGTTGATCCTACTTAAAAACACAACAGGACCAAACAAATCTAGAACCTTGCTTCTCAAAGTATGCTCTACATAACCTGGGAACTCTAGAATCCCAGGAACTCAGATACCAGCCCAGACCTACTGAATCAGAAGCTGCATTTTAGCAAGGTCTCCAGGTGATTCACAGGTAGATCTAGAGTTATGCCCCTCTCTTGTGCCATTTGTTCATGTAGTTAGCTATTCCCTTCCCCCATATCAATTTCGTAATTCCAACCCAGATTTTAAATCCTTATTAGTTATAATAAGGGTGAGGTAGGTCAGGCAATAACAATACTAATGTTAAATTATGTTGTAACGTTGAAAGCCAGGAAACAAGCATAAAAGCAGCCAAACATCAAGATAAAAAGGTATGTGATTAAGAAATGGGTGAAAGAAAAATGTGCCTAAATTATATATATAGCAGAGGCAAAGAACTGTTTCACCAAACTATAATTCATACCTTGGGCTGTAGTTGGCTAGACTGCATCCTTCTTCATAAGACCAGCCACAACCAGGGATCCTTGGAGGGCTAGAGTGATTGGACCATGAGTCTTGTTAAGTTTTAAATGACTAGTGGGACCAATCTAGGATCAGTGGATGCTACTACAGGAGCCAGTATTGCAGAGTAGTTAAGATGTCAGGCTCTGGGTGCAATCTGCATGGCTTCCAAACCTGTTTCTTTCAGTATTTGATCTCTTTTATATCTTCTGAGACTCAATCTCCTCATCCATAAAGTCAGACTAATAGTACATACCTCCTAGGGTTGTCATGAGAATTAAATCCTGCTTTTTTAAATTTTAAAGATATGGGGTACAATTCAGGATTAGATATACAAGTGGTCATTGTACAGGTAAAGTTTGGGCCTCCCTTTGGTCCCCACTAAGTCCTGCTTAGCACAATGCCTGGCACATAATTAGTGCTCAAAAATGTTAGCTTCTAAAATACTTTTTAAAATCATTGTTAATATATTTCTCATAGACATTTCTAAAGGAAGTAATGTGTTTTTATTTATTCTTTATTATTTTGTTATAATAGAATTAAACTAAAATATTATATATTATTTTATAGCTCTATGTAGAGTGGTTCTGAGTTACAATCACTTATAGTCTAAGGTGACTAAGCAATCTGATTTGGCTTAAATATTCCCAGTTTATGGCAGTCTGGACCATATGGGTAAATGTCCCAGGAAAAATCTTGAGGTCACATCTGCTCTGAGGCCAAGGGGACTAAATGTTAACTGATATCATATGATTCATAAATTATCACATGTAAGCATAAATCTATGCTCACAAAGTAATCTTCAATCATCTATAACATGGAACAGAAAAGGCCTAACATTGTGGGCAAAAATGCCTCCAAACAATCATTATAGGACCAAAGCTTGACCTGGGATCAATAATAGGGCTAGAAAATTGGGATAACAGTGCCTCAATAGCCTCAAAGGGCTATTTCTGCCAAGACAGTACCTTGCTTAATGCTTAACAACACAGGCCTTGAAATCAGACTGCTTGGGTTTGAGTCCTTGCTCTGTTGCTTGCTAACTGTGTTATCTTGAGCAAATTACTTGACCTCTCTGTTCCTCAGTTTCCTCATCTGTAAAATGGGAATAATTATCATATCTACCTTATAGGATTTCTGTGAAGATTGAATAATATATTTAGCACAATACTTGGCATATAAGTACTCAATAAAGATTAACTATCATCATTATCATTACAATTAGTAGTACTATATGCTTTTTGACTTAAAAAAATACTAACATACTTCCTTCAAATGGCTGCTAAGCTCCCACTTAAATAGAAAGTATCTGGGTGCCATGCAGGTATCACCAACTCTAATGAGTGTTTGTACATCCAGCTCCAACCAAACATGTTATACCTCAAGAGTGGTTTTAATTTCTACCTCTAGCCCTTTCCCCCTATACCTTATTTTCTTAAGAACTCTAAAGAAATGGCTTTTTAGGTTCCCCTTCAATCTGTGATTCAGTGGTCTTGTCTGCTGCTATGCTTACTTGATTCTTTGGAGACCTAGTCTTAGACATGCTGATAATTATTTCAGTAATTCTCATCTTGTCTTAAAGTGCGTGGGGCAGTAACATCAGGTTGAAACTTACTCTGTAAAACTATGTATGAAATCACTTGAGTTGTGTGTGAACTGATTTTTCTCCTGTCTATTATTTTAGGAAGACAGTTTACATTGAGATTAGAACATGGGTTCTGGATTCAGACTGCCTAGATTCAAATCCCTGTCTGCCATTAACTAGCTGTACGACCTTTGGCAAGTTACTTAACCTCTGTATGCCTCAGTTTCATAATCTATAAAATGGTGATAATAATAGCACCTATGTTATAGGGTAATTAGGAGGATTAATGAGTTAATACCTGTAAAGTCTTAGAATGATACCTGGCTCATAGTAATCTCTCAGTTAACTCAGCTGTTATTATTATTGTTTCAAGTTCCACGTGACATATGGCTCACAGAAAGTTGAATTATGTTTCATCTTTACTCTTAACAACAGTGAAGGACAGCAAATGCAGGGGTGAAAATTTTCCCTGGTGAAACACCGGACAATGGCAGGTGAAAAGAGCAAAATGCATCTGACAGTACTGATGCCTGATTTTTGTAAATCTGGTGGGGATTTCCACAGAAATTGAAGGTTGGCTCCACATTCCAATGCTGCCTACCCTTTTTTTTGCCAAGGTCTGGAGAACAGGGTGCCTGCCATCTTTAATGGTGTTTGTTAAGTTTTAACCAAATGAGTTAAAACATCTTCCTAATCTCTCCTGAAGATGTAAGGAACCCTTCAAGATGCCTTAAAATGAAAAAAGCAGCAAATAGGCCTCATGGAGCTGTTGCCCAAAGTTACCCATTGATGCCTCAGTATTTCAGCTACTTTTCTGTCCCTCAGGAGGTTTCCTACTGAGCCAGCAGAGTTTTCTTTCTCCTGTCTCATCTGACCTGTCTGTGACAACAGAAAAGGGTTTTGGCATTGATGAAAAACAAATGATACATAAGGTTTCTTGACTTGGCTTCCCTCAGAGAGCGCAACTCTGTGCTGTCATGGATGCTGAGTCTCTTAGACACATGCTTGTCATGAAGGCAATGTCTGATATAATTATTATATTTCTTTAATGGGAAGTAGATACTGACCATCTCTGGGCTTAGGTGTGGAACTCCCTTTCATCTAATATGGTATATCATACAGCTACTGTTCAATAAAGTTAATCCATGATATTGGCAGGTGAGGAGGTCCCCTTTGGCTTGCAGCTATCTTTCCTGCAAGAATATTTGCTTTGCCAAGCTGGTCAAATAAGAATAATGTTAGTTTTCACACAAAGAGAGGCACCCAACAGAGTCAGGTCTTCTGATTAAAGAGAATTGTTCTATCCCAGTCATCACAGATGAATGCAAGAATGGACCATTAAGGGGCTACTTGTTGAACACTGCTTACTGCTTTCTTTATTTTCTCTTCAGTTAAAATTGTCTTAGCAGTCAACTGTGGAGCCTGTGAAGTACCTCATAAAAGAAAGAGTCTTTCATTATGTTATGGTGCCTGTACTGTATTGACTGTGCCTACTCCATAATAACAGATTTTGGAAAATGTGGACTCATGGACCTTATTCCCATAGCAAACCTTGCCCATGCTTAAGAAGACAGTTTCCGCTGGACCAAATAGGCCAACTCTGACGGGAACAGAAAGAATGAGGTTGAATAGCACAATAGGCCACTATTCTGCAAGCTCCTCAAGAAGGCCTGGACTTGGCTTTGTATTATTTTTACTATCTTCCAAAACAGAGTAAGCTTTCAGTAACAAATAAATTGAGATCCTGAGAGAGCACTGTTCATCATCATAGTGGACACTTTACCGAGAGCCAATAATATGTAAACATTGTACCAAATAGACTTAATGTGTCTTCAAAACAATCTTGAATCCTACCCAGTGATGATACTCTGAAGGCTCCTCATGGAATGTGTCCACACCCAGAGATATCCAGTTAACTCTTCAAGATGTTGTACAAGCTTTCACTTCAGGACAGCTAGCAGGTAAATCAGGCCATCCTTTCGAAGGAAGAGTGAGGTGTCATTATTTAGTTTGGACAGGATTGTGATCCTACTTGTATGAATATGGATGAGGTGCTATACAGTATAGTTGAAAAGGTTGAAAATTTTGCTGTTATTTATCTTGTGGATATTACAGAAGTATCTGGCTGCAACAAAATGTATGAGTTATACGATCCATGTACTGTCATGTTTTTCTTCAGGAACAAACACATCACAGTTGGCTTGGGTACTAGCAACAACAAGATTAACTGAACCATGAAGGACAAACAGGAGATGATCAACATAATAGAGACCATGCATTGAGGTCCTCGCAAAGGTCAAAGCCTGGTCTTGTCTCCGAAGGACTATTCCACGAGATACAGATACTGAGACGCTTGTCATCACAGACTATGTAGATAAATACTGTGGAACCTTTTTTACGTGGAAATATTTTGAACTATTTAAAGCCTTTGGAAAAGTACATGAAACTCAAAGGCTGGAGGATTTTTGAGATAAGGATTGCATGACCTTAACTAGCTGAAATAAATAAATATACAGTGATAGGAACAATCATTAAAGAAAAACATTCCCCATGGAAACTATTAGGAAGGGACTGAGTGAGACTATTTGCTTATTCATTCATTCATACAAGAAATCTTTACTGAGCCTGCTATATGCAAGGTACTGTGTGAACAAAAAAGACAAAGATTCCTGCCCTCATACTGACTCCAGTACTTTTAGAACCCCCCTGTTCTCTCCCTAATAAAACCTGTTCTCAGGTATGAGCTGCCTCTTGATGGACAACAGCTCAAAGGCTTTTCTTTCTTTTCATTCACTTGTTCTTTTATTCATTCTTCCATCCATTAAAAATATATTGAGCTAGATTAAGGGGATCCAAAATGTGCATGACATAGTCCTTGCCTTCAAGCTCATAGTCTGGTGGCAAAGGCATAAAGTAAATATCACTACACTACACCATAGCAAGTATCATAGTAGAAACATTGTAGCAAGTATCATTGTAGAAGTATTGTTTTAGCCAGGGTGGGGTGAGGGGGGATCTGGGTAGATGGTGGTGGTCAGGAAAGGTTCACAGAAGAGGTAACATTTGAGTTAGGTATCTAGGGATATATATGAGTGTGTGGGGTTGTCTAAGAACAATGTAGACAGAGGAAACAGTGCATCAATGACTAGAAGGTGTTCCAAACTATATATAGTATGGAGCCAATGGTTAACTACTGAGTTACATTACACCATCTCATTCCACAAAGACTCTGAGGCAGCTTATAAGAAAGGCTATTGTGTACCAAAAAAGTACAAATAAAATAAATCAGCATCTGGGAAAATATAAGAGAATCCGATAGGGAGGTTAATTAAAATTCAAATATGTAAGTCAGTCATAGAGTCCCACCTAATTCCTAAAGTGGAGCCACACCTGTGACCAGGTAGCCAAAACAAAGGGGAAACCTAATCTGTTGTAGAATTTGCATTTTCCATGAAAATAAAATATACCATCCTCAGGGGAAGTATAACTTTTCATGGCCCTTAATTATGTGTGTGTGCAACATTCTAGTTCTGAAAGAAATTTTTCACAGGGAATTTCATATATGAGAGAACACACTAAGTGAAATAGCTGAATGATCTCAAACACCCAAATACTGATGTGTAGCCCAGAACCAGTCTGCTGCAAAATATAAAAACTAAAAATATAGTGAATTTTTCATGAAGCTGAATTTGCTTAGTTTGAAAGGACTGCCCTTTAGTCTGATATTATAGACTTTGCATTTGGGACTTAAGTGTCCTGTTTTTTATGAGCTATATAATGCTACACTGATGAGTTTCTCTGTTATTTTTCCCCCACTACTTTCCTTGGAAAATTAAGAGGTTGACAACCTTAAATATATGTATGCATATAATTTTATTTTATTCATATTCAAAATCCAGAAATCTGGGAACCACAAATACAGTGGGAAATGTCCTCACTGATACTCCTCCAAAGGTGTTCACAACATCCCTGGATGAGAGTCGAGGGCATGACTCTGAACCTGTCAAATGTTCAAGCAAGTCAATAACACAGTATAAATGAAGAGGAAGGAGTAGGGGGAAAATGGGCTAGAAAGGGAGATTTCACAAAACCTTGCAATAACGGAATAAAGCTCCATTAGAGAAAATTTGAGATCCGAGTTGAAATGCACTGGGGAGAACCTTTATGAACTGAAATTTTACCACATAACCCACCCAAACCCAGTTTGCTAGCTTGTTTGCCAGGTCCCGCCTCAACTTTCAACAAGTGTTCAAATGATTTTCTGGGGAAGCAGGACAGATATTGTTAGAATTTGAGAGTCATTGTGTAAAACTTTGGGAACTTGTGCTTCTAAGAGGACTGGTGGTAAGTCCAGTCTCATCTTGCAGCCAGTCTCATCTTGCAGCTCAGCCAGGCCCTCCTTATAAGTCTGTGTTCTCTCTTCAGGCTAGCCACCTGAAGGGTCTTTTAAATGATCTACGTAGAGAGGAAGCAGTGAGGACTGTAGTGGGTTAAAATTTCCCAGTATCCAAGCATAATTATCCAATGAATTTTGTAGAAACTCTAAAAAAATAACAGTAATGTTCCAGAAATGTATAACTGAATTGAAATCATAATTTTCTATAAAATAGCTTAATTATGCATATAAAATTAGATCCTATTGGAACATTTATTTTAGTATAATCTATGGTTGCATTTCAGTGGTTTTACTGTGAGTAAAAACTACCTCCTAGGGCTCAGGGATCTCTGAAACACCTAAAAAAAATTGGTCTTTTATGGGGCCAGGGAGACTTGGATGGAGAGAAGTCATTAAGTGCAGGCAGAGCCTTTCTGAAGGGGCTTCCAAGTCAGCTAGAATCAAAGTCCAGTTCTGAAAATGCAAGCAGTATAGTAATTGTGTCACCTCCTACTTTTGCCTACCTCCATTTCATACATTGCCACAATTTTAACTTCTTTTGTGACCCACAGTTGAAATAATGAATTCTAAAGAGAGGCCCCTAAATAACCTAAAACTGTGGCAATACATGTATCAAATATCTCAGCAGGAAATTCTAGGCATAGAAATAACCAACTCTAAGGTAGCCTCCTATATTCTGACAAAGGGCATCATTTTTTCCCCTGTGAATCCCTGGACTTTGTGGGAAGCAATATAAACTAATGGCTAGGAGCATGGTTAATAACTACTGTGTGTCTTTACTATGTTATCTCGATGAGCTTCAATTTCCTCATCTGTAAAATAGAAAATAATAATATTGCCCATCCCTTAGGGTTGTTATGAATATTAAGTCAGGTGCTGTGTGTAAGACCTGGAATTTCATAAGTGCTCAATGGGTAGCTAGTATTATGGATGCCATTCCCCTCCCCTGTCATGAAAGCAGAGGTTGCATTTTACAGGAAAAAAAACAGTATGAACCGGCCTGCCAAAAATTACCGAAGTTTGCACCATAAAATGGCTATGTGTGATGCCTTTATCAGACTTCAAAGATGGGACACCTCTAAGCTTTCTAGGGTTTTGCAGAGAACTGTAGTCTTAATATATCTAGTAGCATGTCAGTCATCTGACATTGTTCCAGTTGGCCCTTCCATAAAGCAACAGTACAGTAACAACAGTTGCTCAAGACTCCCTAGATTGCTTTGGGTCCTCCAGGATCCCAAAGCACCTATATAATAATTTGAGAAAAAGCATGGTCAATCTAGCTTGGGTGCTTAGCATACTTTCTGTTTTCATTGCTTGAAAATAGTTAACTCTGTTAACCAATCACTCTGCACTCCAGCCATGCTAGATATTCTCCTTATCTATTGCTGTATAACAAGCTACCTTAGGATTTAGTGACTTACGACACAATAATTGTATTATATTGTAAGATTTTCTGGATGAAGAATTCAGGCAGGATTCAAATGGACAATTCTTCTGTTCCATATGGTATCAACTGGGATACCTCAGTTATGGCAGGCTGATTCTAGACTTCACTCATAGGCATGGCACCTTGATAAGGCCAAAAAAAGACTGGGCTTGCCTGGATCCTGTTTTCCCATATGGTCTCTCCAGCACAGTAGTCAAATGTCTTACTCAGAAAGCTCCCATAGCACATGTTCCTAAAGATAAAAAGTAGAACTTGTGTCTCTTTTCAGGCCTGGGCCTGAGAAAGGATACAGTATCCCTTCTGCCATATTCTATTGGTTAAAGCAGTTCTAGAGCCCATCCAGATTCAAAGTTGGGGAGGGTACATGAACCCTACCTCTTGATGGGAAGCGTACCAAAGAATTTGTATCCACCTTTAATTTACCACACTGGGAGAAAAGATTGTATGGAATCATTTTGTTGCTTATATGCCATGTTTTTCAACATACCTCTTTTACTTTACTCCTGCAATTAAATCATTAAAACAATTGTCATACTACATTGAGAGGCATGTAGTGATTAATAGGATTAGAATTAGACCAAGCTAGATTTTAATCTGATGTCTGCCTCTTACTGGCTGTATAAACTTGAGCAAGTAACTAAACCCCTCTAAACCTCAATATCTTAATCTATAAAATGAAGGAAAACAGAACCTAGCTCACAGATCTATTGCAATGAGGTTATATAAAATGCTTAGCACAGAGCCTAACACATTGTAAGCACTCAGTAAACAATTACAGTGATGATAATCATTTATGATATTGTAACTGTTTGCATGTCTGTTTCCAAACTAGAGTATGAGGCCAAGAATGTCCTACTCGTTCCTTCAACCCCAACACCTGACACAGGGCCTGGCATCAAAATATTAAATGTGTGAACATATGGATGACTGGGTAGCAGCACAGTAATGGTATTTGCCTCTGTTATAACTCCCTGGCTCACATGTGTACAGAGCATGAAAAATAATAATATTGCTAGGTAGGGACCAGGTGCAGTGGCTTATGCCTGTAATCCCAGCACTTTGAGAGGCCAGGAATTTAAGACCAGCCTGGGTGACATCGCAGGACTCCATCTCTACAAAATAAATAATAAAATTGCCAGGTTGAGTAAGCAAAAGTTGCTAGGTAGGAGGAAGGCTTAAGGCTATATGAAACATTACTTGAAATCATGTGGTAGAGCTGCAACTCTGAGGAGTAAGTTGGCCCAGCTAACACACAGAATTTGCAGAAACTCCAGTGGTCTGGGACTTTAAGAAGTGCACGAATCAGAAGAGGAAATACAGATCAATACCTTATGTCTCTTGTTGCAGTGGCTGTGCTAAGAGTCAAGAAGGCTATGGGAAAGGCGTGCTAGAAGAGATGGTAAAAACAAAACAGAACAGGGTATTTGTTATGAAAAGGACTTTGGAGGAATACCTTGGCCTTATCCATAACCCTTTCATATGGTTTTAAGTCTTCAGAAGTATGAATTCCTAATATAAGTGGTAATAGTACATACTTGTTGATAGGACTCCTCACGTCAAACCAGGGGCCTAGAAAAGGGAGATAATTTCTCTGGTGTTCTATTCCCTGTGTGTTTTGAATTATTGGACTTCTTTGATTTTTCAGGTTCTGCAATACATATATAAGGCTCATGAGTTCATATGGTTTTCTTGGGTGGCATTGGGAATCCACATCCACTTTGGGACTTAATGGTTAAAGATAAACAAAAGAAATAATCATGTGATAGAAACCTTTGAAATGTCATGTACAACCTGCCCTCCAGCAAGCCCTGCTGGGCAGTGTAACCTATGGAACTCTTGGCATATTGAACAAAAGGAAGAAGGGGAGTTTATCTACTCTGACTTTAGCCATATGTCATGAATACATTTGCTTTTAAATGAATTTATAAAATATTAATGTAATCATACCAACAGCAGAGTGGTGAGTATATCAGTCAGGAGTTATATTTATCCCGTGTATTTGTTGTTTGTCTTCACTTATTAGTAGACATTACATGAAGACAGGCATTTCCTTTTCAATCAAAGTGGCAGAATTTGTTTAATGAACTGATATTTCTGTAATCTGTGGTAAGGTAGAGTTGTGAGTGACAGAGCTATATGAATAACAATGAGGAGGCAGGCAGAACAATAAAAGGAAGACAAACATTTCAGCAGGAGGGGAAAATAGATGGGTTTGTTTAGTTGGCACGCAGTCTAATCTGATCTTTTCCTAACAAAAATTAACAGTTTGTAAATGGGTAAAATAATGTTAACAATTTCTCCAAAATCTTCAAACAAGGAATAAAATTTTCCAGAGACATAAATGGCATTCTTAACCACAGTGTTCTTTTTCTGTAGCATAGGATGACAGGGTATCAGGGGCCTTAAATTCTCCAAGATTGAAAGAGAAAGCTAGACACCCCCTCAACATACACATATACCTGCGTAGAGCCTTGTTTATAGGAAGCCTATCAGAAATGTTTGTGGAATGTGGGAATGAATGCCTGCATCAGTGAATTTATCAGTTTGGGTCTGCACATTTTGAATAGAAGGAAGGAAACTTACCTATCAGGACTGTCTATTATGCCAAAGGTCTTTATATCTGTTCTGTTCTTTCATCCTTTGAGCTAAATGTCATTATTTATTCCCACTTTTACCCCCCCCCCACAAAAGGCACATAGATATTAAGACACTTTCTTCAAGGTCACATAACTACTATATGGAGGACGGTAGAGAGACGAGAACCATAGGAGAGAGGACAAGTAAACCACTCCAGCTAGCTGGTGTGTATTTCTTTCATTATATCGCCTGAGATTGTACCACCAGAATGCTGTTGACACTGATTTGGGGTGAATCCAATTGTGTATATGTGTGTGTGTGTGTGTGTGTGTGCATGTATGTGCATATTGGTTGAGATGACATATGAGGGCTAAAGGTATACATTTCATAAAAATAAAAATTCCTCTTGGGAGAAATTTTTTTTCTTCTTGAACATTTCCATGGTCTTGACACCTCAGAATGACAGGCATATGAGAGAATGAGGAATGCCCAAGTTTGCTTGAACTGGCTTTGCAATTGGAGATGCCAATATGCCACCCGCCTGCTCATTTGCCCACACACAGGTCTACCTCTTACTGGGCCTGTTGGACCTGAAGTTCTGATTCTGTGGGAATCACAGGTTCTTCCTGCTTTTTTAGGTCTACCTCCTCCAGCATCTTACAGAGCTAGCCAGGGGACTTCAGGGCCACTTTGAGGACATACTTATATGCATTGCCCCTCTGGCCTGTGTGGTGAGCATGGTGAAGTCTTGGGGAGTAGAGCCTGCTGCTGCTACTGCAACTGTCCCTGCATTACCAAAATTCCTTATGCAATATGTTCTTTGTTTGCAGGCCACTGTGTGATTCTATAGTGAGGGCAGGGGTGGGAGGTAGAGAAACAAAAGAGTGGAGTGCACTCCCTTTTCTCCAAGAACTTGCATTTTGATATAGAGACACAATTTAAGCAATGAAGTCAGTACTGCCCTTAGACTCAGAACCACACCTCAGGGGTCCCTGTGCTTTAGAATGCCTATCTTGATGTTTTCTAAACCCCTCCCCTCCCCCAGTGCCGAACACTGGCCAGGTAGGCAGTGTCATTAGGGCAGGTGTCCCAAGTCCAGAGCGTGCCCTGCCTGTGTTCTGGTTACAAGAAACAACTTTCTTGAAATTGCCTGAATTCCCCTCCAGTGTCTGGGACTGACCAGGGCTGGCAGTGACATCTGAGTGAGAAGCCCCAATTATAAACTGGACTTATTTGTATCCCAGTCCCCATTTCTCCCCTTTGGCGCACTCTCCAATCTTCTATCCCTAATATGTGTCAACTAGATGCCCCAAGAAGCTTCAGGACTCATGGCTATGGAATCCTCATAGAGTCTTGGTTCCAGGAGACTGGCCTGAGAAGTAAACCACTCCAGCTGACTGGTGTGGTATTTCTTTCATGATATCGCCTGAGATTGTGCCACCAGAATGCTGTTGACACTGATTTGGGGTGAATCCAATTGTGTATATAGATGAGCCCCGCAGAAAATATTTGTTTGAGTACCCCCACACATTCTAGAAGCATCCATGAATGAAACAAAGGGTGATGAAAAATAAAATAAAATTAAGTGGCAACAGGTGCAGAGCAGTTTTTAGACACAGATTCAAAAGCGAACCAGAATTATCTGGAAGAGCCTCTTCAAAAAGGGTGACACTTAAGCCAGGCCTCAAAGCATGGGGAGCAGTTGCAGAGGCTCAAATGATTCCAGACAGAGAGAACAACTTGAATAAAAGCACAGAGTAGTTATTTGTTGAACCTTCTGTGCTGTGTACTATGCTAAACACATTTTGTTTACTCCTCACAGCTCTCTGTAAGGTAGGTGATACTTACTTTATTTTGTAGATGAGGAAATAGAAGTTCATCCTGCTGAGCAAATGGTAGAAGTAAAACCCAGATCTGCCTGATCCCGAAAACTCTGTTCTCTTAACACAATGCTGTACTGTAAAAAGGACTAGTGTGCAAGGAGCAGCAAGAAACCTTGTCAGATTGGAGCAGAGGGTGTGTGTTGGAACTAGTGGAGGCAAGATCAATAGACAAGGCATAGTCATGCTATCAATGACCTTGGGGGTCAAAATAGAGACTTAAGTAGGCCCTGGCCAGACAAAACAAAAAGCCCATCCCAAAAGGAAAATATACAACTGTAATATTTAAGACCTGGGAATACCAAGTACCATATTTGTAAAATATTTGCCTCTTAGAAAGACTTTTCGTTTGAAGCTTATGAGGTGCATTCTGCCTTTACTTAGCCTTTCCTGGTTTCATTTATTGTTCTCTCTTTCCTCTCCTTTTTTAGACTTTGATCCTGCTCTTGGAATGATGACTGGAATTCCACCAATAACTCCAATGATGCCTGGTTTGGGAATAGTACCTCCACCAATCCCTCCAGATATGCCAGTAGTGAAAGAGATCATACATTGTAAAAGCTGCACGCTCTTTCCTCCAAATCCAAGTAATATTCTGCTTTTTTCCCACACAACTCACAATGTTTTGGTGTATAAGAAGGCTTTCATCTTGTTCAGAAGACTACCCAAGGGCTTCATAGATGTGTGTACAGAAACTTCACCTGGAAAACAGAAGGCAGGAAATTTTTCTCTTGCTAGGCAAGGCTGAATTTTATGCACAGACCAGTGTGCTGGTTGCAGTACAAATGATACAACGTGTTTCTAATGCTGTCTGGTAGGGAATTCAAGTGTGTTAGTACAGAGGGAAGCACCGCACACAAATAGCTCAACACCATCATTTGCAGTCTTTCCTTTTCATAACTGGCCCACGTGCCGGCGATGTTCCAAGCCTGCCTGAGGCACATGTGACTATACCTTTGGTGCTAAGGATCTTTCACTGCTACCAACTAGTCACACATCACTTGAACTACTGCTGTTAAACTGATGGGCTGCAATACACACTGAGGTGTGGTTCAACTTATTGGAAGGGCAAAAAGGAATATTGAGACTAAGTCAGACTACTTGTAGCCATCCAGTCAATGCATTTCATGTGGAAATGATCTGGGGGTCTGTCTTGTCAGTAATGGATAGGTTTCTCCCTAGACTTGCTTTAAAACATCTGTAAAGATATGGTAGCCATATTTCAAATAAAATGTGGCAGCAATAATAATTGACTCAGACTTTTTTCCAGATTCATTTGGGGTTTTATATACTTTAAATGGTACTTCTGCACATGGCCCAAGACTCATTAATTATTTTTCCAAAGTTCTCATGGTACTAGGTGTTATACCAAGGCAGCCACTGCTGCAGTGCAAAGATTAGAGCTGTTTGTTAAGGGATACATTCTCTCAGGGGTTTAGGTCATAGATCAAATGACCTCGCCTTAACAGGATAAATATGAACCTTTGACATGTGACTTCAGACAAATATTTCATCTCCTACCTTAAATAGGAATCAGTTAATCATGGAATGAGGCCTTGGCAGGGACCCACATTCTACTTAGTATAACTGAGGGGATTTTAGAATCAGTCAGGGCTGGCTGGACAGATTATCTTGGCCCCTTTTGCTAGTTAAAAAAATATATATGTTAATACTTTCTTCTGGTTTTAGACTTGGTTGTCAACAGGGAACATCCAAAACCAATAAGAAATCTAGAAGGCCAGCATCTCAGAGTATTGGTAGAAGAGCTAGGATGTCACAAGGAGAATTAGGGAATGAAGACTAAGATGGCCCCTGTAGGCCTTACTTGTCAGCTCAAATGGCCATTCCTGGATTTGTGACTAGTGCCTAGGTGAGCAACACTGTTGTGTCTGTCTCTTCCTCTTAGTTCCTCTGTGTCCACAAATGCATGATGGCCCTCTTTACCTTTCTTTTAGTGTGTTGCTGTTGAATTAGACAAAGCCATGCATTCCTGATAGTATCCCTTTTTTCATCAAAAGTCATGAATTTAGGCATCACCAGTATTAAAATATCTTGCTTATTAAAAAAGTAGAATCCTACTGATTTAATAATCATCTGTTTATCGAATAATCAGCCTGTACTAGGCTTTCATTGTCTCTATCAAGCCTAAGCTAACAGGATGTAATGTACAGGTTGGGTGTAGTAGTTGAATTTACAAGATGTTCAGTTTCTAAATTTCTAAAGAATGGCACAGATGCCTCATTTATGACATACAGACCACATTGTTGAGCAGTCTTTAAATGAATCTAGAAATATATGGCTTAAAAAGGCACTAACTTTTTATTGCCTCTAATAAAAAAAAGAGACTGACATCTCTCACATACATTTGTTATCTTTCCCCACCTGTAGCCACACCTTCCCAGTTCTGAGTTAGAAGGAACACAGAATGAGAGGGCAACATTTTACCTTCACAGCTCAGTCCTTTAGTTCTTCATCCTTGTATTAAGAATGTTGACATGGGCTGGCTCAAGCCTGTAATCCCAGCACTTTGGGAGGTCGAGACAAGAGGATTGCCTGAGCTCAGGGGTTCAAGACCAACCTGGGCAACTTGGCAAGACCTTGTCTCTACAATAAATTTTTAAAAAATTAGCCGAGCATGGTAGCACATGCCTGTAGTTCTGTCTATTTGGAAGGCTGAGACAAAAGGATCGCCAGAACCCAGCAGGTCAACGCTGGAGTGACCATGAGCGTGCCACTGCACTCCAGCCTGAGTGACAGTGAGACTCCAACTCAAAAAGTAAAAAATAAAAATAAGCCGAGTATGGTAGTGCGCGCCTGTAGTTTCAGCTACTCAGACAGCTGAGGCGGAAGGATTGCCTGAGCCCAGCAGGTCGAGGCTGCAGTGACTGTGAGCATGCCACTGCACTCCAGCCTGGGCAACAGAGTGAGAATCCAACTCCAAAAAAAAAAAAAAAAAAGAATGCTGACAGGTCAATTAGTGCCAGTAAAGTGGTAGCTTCTGGGAAGGGACCCCGCCTTGGAATAGAATTTAAACATAACACTCTTGACACAATTTAAAGTAAACTGGTGTTCTGTTTGCTTTTTAGAACTTGAGTTTTGTCAAAAGGAGGCTTGGATTACTTGGGTGAGGAAGACACTAATGGAAGTGCCTCCCTGAGTTCTCTGCTGAAAACATGACAGAAGTGCCATTATGTTAGTCCCCAGGCTTTGCTTTGTGAAGGTGAAGCGGGAAGAGCAGGTTAGGACAGGAAGAACAGGATTTTGATGTGTCAAATCCCTTATCTTTTCCATAGCCCACCAACCCTGCCTGATATGAGGCCTTGATTATAAACCCTACTCCTTAGTCCTGCCTGTTTGTAGTATATTCTCTTGCACTCAGTGACCTGAACTGAAGTTCCTCTCAGCAAGAAGTTCTTATGATGCAGGGACTTCTTCAGTTTCTTTATTCACTATCCAATTTGCTTCTAAGTCTTGTTGCTTTATGAGAAAGTATCTTGGCTATCAATTCCTTCCCCTCTGTCCCACCTGACACTTCATCCAAGTGCTTGTCACATATACACGACCATAAAATTGTCCTGGGGCTCCCATTGCCCACAGATTCATAGTCTAACTCTTAACCTCAGAAACCTTCCACTGGGCTGATCTGTGTGACTGTCTTCAATCTGTCGTTTTGACTTGCCATATACCCGCCCTTTGGTCAGGTTCAACTCTTCCTGACCTTAGACTCCTCACACTGTCCTCCAACTCAACTTCAAGCGTATCCTCTCCTGGAACACTTCCACATGGAAGGTACTAGAATTAAAACCATGGTCAATCACTCTCATGCATTTTCACTTAAATAATGGGTGCTAAATCCAACGGATACTTTTTGGTCCTTAAATTACTTTATCTCACTTTATCTCTCTCTTATATTTAGTACTATTGACTCCTTTGTTCTTAAACCCTTACATCATTTGAAAGTGTAAGAATGGCTGAGACCACCCAGACAGATTATATAAATCAAGAAGGGACGAAAATCAGTATAGCACCCTGAGGAATTCCAACACTTCGAAATTTAATGCTTTGCATTTCTGTACATCCCTTCCCAATAAAAGTTCTCAAAATATAATCTACATTAGCTGTTTCCAGTTTTTCTCCTTGTCTTTCTGAAATCCCCTTCATTCGTGTTTTTGCCCCACCCCTCTATCAAAATGCCCATTGTTGAAGAACACTAATGACCTTACAGTGCTAAATCCAGTGGTCCATTCTCAACTCTAATCCTAATTGACCTAATGACAGTTATGACATAGTTGATTACTCCCTACTCTTTGCTACACTCTCTTTACTTGGCTTCCAGGACACCATACTGTTGGTTTTCCTCCTTCCTCACGGGTTGCCCCTTCTCGGTTTCTTCTGCTGATAACTTTCTGTTTCCCTGACTTATCACTGGAGAGCCCATGGCCCAGTCCTTGGACCTCTTCTCTGTCTATACTCACACTGTTCATGAGCTCATATAATCTCATAGCTTAAAAAGCTATCTATTGTATATAACAATGATACCCAAATGTATATTTCTAGTTCAAACTTATCTTCTGAATCCCAAACTCATACCCAACTGCCTACTTGATAGCTCCACTAAAAAGTCAATAGACACCTCCAACTTTATATGTTCAAAGTTAAACTAGTATTTGCCCCCCCAAACCTGCTCCACTAGCATCCTTCCCCTTCTCAGGTAGTAGCAACTGCATCCTTTCAGTTGTCAGCCCCAAACTTAGGGGTCATTCTTGCCTACTTTATTCCTCATACAGAATATTTAATCTATTAGAAAATTGTGTTAATCTGCCTTAAAATATAAATCTAGAATTCTCCTACTGTCACAATAGCCACTGCTGTGATTCAGTTTATATCTGCCATGACTCAATTCCTGAACTATGATAATAGCCTTCTAATCAGTTTTCCTCCTTCACTCTTACCCCCTACAATCTATTCTCAACAGAACAGGCAGAATGATCACCTTTTTTTTTGAGTTGGTGTCTCACTCCATTATCCAGGCTGGAGTGCAGTGGCACGCTCACGGCCACGCCAGCGTCGACCTGCTGGGGTCAGGCGATCCTTCCGCTTCAGCCTCCCAAGTAGCCGAAACTATAGGCACGTGCTACCACACCCAGCTAATTTTTTGATTTATTGTAGACATGAAGTCTTGCCAAGTTGATCAGGCTGTTCTCAAACCTGTGGGCTCAGGCAATCCCCTCACCCTGGCCTCCCAAAGTGCTGGGATTACAGGCTTGAGCCACCATGCCCAGCCATGATCCCCTTTTAAAACCTAAGTCAGATCATGTCACTCCTCTACTCAGAATTCTTTATTAATTTCCCATTTCACTCACAATAAAGGCCAATGTCCTTTTAATGACATAGGAAGTCTTATTTGATCTGTACCTTCCCCCATTGTCTCTTTCACTTTATCTCCTACTGTCCTCCCCATCATTCATACTGCTCCAGTCACATTGACCTTCATGTTGTTCTGTGAACACACCAGGTACTCTCCTATCATAGGGCCTTTGCACTAGCTCTTCCCTCTGCCTAGAATACTCTTTTCCTACATATCTGCATGGCTAACTCTATTACCTCTTTTAAGTCTTTGCTCAAATGTCACTTTCTTAGTGACCCCTGATAACCTGTTTAAAGTACAACTCTCCCTGTTACACTCCCAGTCCTACTCACCTTTTCTATTTTTTACATAACTCATATTACCTTTTAACAAACTACATAACTTGTAGAATACAAACCCCACAAAGGTGGGGACATTTTTGTTATTTTTGTTTACTGATATATCCCCAGTACTTACAAAAGTATCTGACATATAGTAGGTGTTCAGTAAATATATGTTGAATGATGGAGAAAGGGATATATGGATAAATGGATGGTGACAAAAGGAAGGGTCAGAGGTCTAGAAAGCAAACCAAGAGAGTATGGGGTAATTGCTACCACATGCTGAAGACTTCCAAATCTATTTCTTCCATCTACATCTGTCTTCTGAGCTTCAGACACATATAGCCAACTACCTATTAAGCTTTTTAAAGTGAATCTACATCAGATGTACAAAAAATGGCATTATAGTATAGTGGACAGACTACCAGATATAAATCAAGAGAACCATGTTCTACTCCCAGCTCTGTCACTGACTAGCTGTGGGATAGTCATATGACCTCCTTGGAGCTCAAATTCCTTGTCTGTAAAGCAAGAATATTGAGTTAGAACATCCTAGATACTGCCAACACTTTATCTAGCTCTAAAATTGTGATTCTTTACATTAAAAATGTGGCTGCCATAATGTGGCTTTCCACATTAGGTGAAAGCCCCTCAAAATGTATTAGGAAAAGCAAGAGAAAATTGGTAGGTAGCACATAAAGCTTTGTACCAACACTGGAGCCGGCAGTATAGCATAATGGTTAAGCATTCAAGCACTGAAGTGACACAGGTCTGGTTTCATATCCCAGCTCTCTACCTCTAAATAGTCATGAGTTCTTGGGTAAGTAACTTAACCTCTCTCTGATGTAGACTAGACAGAATCAGACCTGGTCGAAAAATGCAGTGAATCAAACTAGACTAGAACAGACCAAGCACCAGTCTCCAAAAGATAAATGGTGAGTGAGTACCCCATTGTTCTAGAAGCAATATCTTCTGAGTCCCAGGAGTTAGAGATGTAGAAGGAGGAAAAAAAGCTTTTTGGAACATATTTTCCCCCCACAGGGAGTCTCTCAGAGATTTACTGAATTCCCAATTGGCGGTTCTCGGTAGTTAGAAAAGAATGCTGTACCATCTCTCCAGAGAAGTCAATTTTGCCAAGATTTTTCACTTCAGCAGCTAGACCTTGTGTATGGAGAGGTTACATTTTGAGTCTACTGGGAAATAACAGTGAGAGGGGGAATAAATGTGGAATATCATCTGCTATCTGTGTCCAGGCACATGGGGAAAATACCCAGGAGGCAGGAGAGAACAAGAATAGTTTTTGTTGTTGTTTTGTTTTTTTAATTTTATTTACCATATTAAAACAGGCAGACCCCATTTTGGCTCTTATAGCTGGATTCTATAGAGAATTAGAGACAGTAGGTAAATTGAGCATTAACAAAAAAATCACTAGCCTTCTGATTTTTCCCAATCGGTTGGGATTACACTAAAATGCACCTGACCCCTGCTGATTGTCCAGAGGGCCTTCAATCTTGAGCTGTCTAATAAAATCAACTTAAAGACTTTGCAGTATATAAATTCTGGCAAGCCAGCTGAGTGGTCGGTGGTGCTCCTTTGAAAAGCAAGATGCAAGAAAAAAATTAAGTTAGAAATTCAACTATATTAAAAGAAAGAAAGAAAAGCAAGATGCAAGTGGTTTATAGGGTCCGCTGTGCTGCTTCCTGCCTCATTTCTGAAAGATCAGCATTGACTCTGATCCTAATGCTGATTGCCCCAGCATAGCTCCCCAGAGTGGATGCTTGGGTCTAATTAGAATTACTAGAAGCTCCTCCTTTTCCATTACCAGAGATTAGAGTTCTTTATATTCCCAGTTATCTTGAATCTTTTTTACATGGAAGGTTTCTTTGTCTCCATCCTGAGTGGTGATTGGAGTGCTACAGAGCTTAGCACATTACCTGATTAATAGGTGGGCTTTGAATTTGGTCTCCTATGGGGTTATCATTGCTGTGCCCTAATCACTGTATTTCAGTGGGATTAGAAAATCAGGCCCAGGCTACAAAGTGCTTTGAGCTGTTAATTAAGGAACAGGTACTATCCATAAGGAAGATAGTACAGCCCATTGCCTTGCTTGATGGCATTCACCTAAATTTCAGCAAATGCTATCAAAGTGGCTTTCTACATTTACCCAAGGAAAATAAATAAATCCCCAGCCTTCATGGCATTACTCTTAGTGGCTTTTATGCTCTTTTACTTAGCAGACAGTCACTGCAGAAGAATCACAGCACCTAAATGGAGTGATTACTTCATCGCAGAATTTTTTAAATCCCACAAATGTAGCTAAAGGAAGGAACTTTTGCATTTTCAGTATTACATATAACTGTGGCAGTAACCAGACACTCCTTACAGTCTCTCAGTAGACCTAAAGGTAGACTGAGATAAACTCAATGTAGAAAGGTGATTATTTGCTTCACAAAAGGATTCTTTACCATTTAATTCTCCTAAATAATAAACTTCAGAAGGCTTTTTATTCTAAAGCAGGATTTCATTCCAAAGCCTTTGATTTAAAAGCATAGCTCTAACTCTACAGACTTTTTTTCTTTCTTTCTTTCTTTCTTTCTTTCTTTCTTTCTTTCTTTCTTTCTTTCTTTCTTTCTTTCTTTTTTAAGTGAGAAAGCAGGATTTATTGAGAGAACAGAAAACCTCCCACAGTGGGAGAGGACCCAAAGTGGTTGCCCTACAGGTATTCTTGAAAATTCTTTACATGTGTCTTCGCAGCTCTAGATTTCTCTATCCATAAGAGTGATTCCTTCTCAAATCCAGCCTAAAGATCTGGGTAAAGCAAGAGAGCTAGGAGTTTAGAAGTTCCGGTCTTAGCTACCATTCTGTTCCAGACTTCTGTTAGGACTTTAGAAAGTTTCAGATTGGGAATTAAGAAACCTGGGTTCTATAATAATAAGTAGTAATAACAACGTAATGGATACTATTTATTGGGCATTGTATCGCATGCAATATAGATGCTATAGTATAAATTATCCTACAATAACCCTTGTAAGCTAGGGAATAGTGTCCCTATTTTTAAGATGAAAAAAGAAGCTTTTAGAGGTTATGTAATTTTCCCAAGGTCATACAGATAGTAATGAAGTTAAGATTTAAACTTAAGTTTACCTACTTCAAGTTCATGTTTCTTCTCTTTCTATCTAATGTGGTAACCTTGAATGAAACACTTAAACTCACTCAGCTGAGGTTTTTCCTCTATAATATCAAAATTTTAGATTAAGTCAGTGATTTTCAGCCCTTGCTACACATAGAAACTGCCCAAGGAACTTAAAAAACAACAACAAAACTAATGTAGAGGCTGCATCCCAGACTAATTAAATTAGACTCAACTGGGGTGGGACCTAGACATTATTTGTTTAACTTCCAGATTGATTCTAATGTGCTGCCAGAGTTAAGAATCACTGGAAGTGTGACTGCCAGAATCCCTTCCGTTCTTAAAAACTTAAAAGCATATCTCAAGTAATTATGGACTTCATCTTCCCCTTTGAGCTAAAACTACAACCTCTCCAATAGCCATGACTAAGACATTTCAGATTCCTGCTCACTAGGTTATTTTCTCTTTCCTTCTAAACCTCTCATGTGGAACAAATAACCAATACAATGAGCTCTTGAAATTACAGACTTTTAAAAATTGAGAAAGTTTATAAGTTCTCTAAATCTCTCTACCCCTTTTATTGACTAAATAATGGGAAAGAGGGCATCGTGAGAAACTGATTATTTGTAGTCATACCAATAAGACAGAGAGTAGTAGCCAAGTGAGGAAGCTAGAGATGTTGATACCAAGGAAGCTCCCAAATCAACTGCTTGCCAACTTGGATAAGAGTCAGGTTGGGGGCCTTGGCCTAATCTATGAGCAAGACTTATTTATTTTTGCATGTGAGTTGTAATCATTGGTTGTTGAGCTCTCCAAATCTTGAGCTGGGAGAATTATTGTTAAGAGCTGAATGGAAAGAACGGATTACAAGAAATAAATCCTTGCAGATACAAAAGCAACACTAGAAAACCCATGACCATCATGCTTTGTTTTGTTGGGCTATGAGCTGTAGGAGTTTGCTTGGAAAATGCTTTGATACACACAAATAGCAACAAGGAGCTAGCAGATAGAACAGGCTTTATGTGTAAGATGAGTGCATATTTTTTTGAAGCAGAGGGAGAATCATCTCATTAAGAAGGTTTTTAATGACTCTCTATGGCCAAATTTATCTCACTTTAGTTAATGATTTCCCAAACGAGCTTACTTTCTCTGCTGTCTTTCATACGTCCTTCTAAATGCTGGAAGACTGCCTCTGGACCTCACCTCTCCAGCAAAGAATTTGAGGAAAAACTCACTGGTATAAAAAAACGAAAATCATAAAAGGAATGGTTTGTACTCTGACTTAGTTAAACCAAATCATTCTGACAACTGTAAACATTGGTGTAAATATTCACCCCATCTTTGTCACATTAATCTTGAAACAGTTCTTTCAGTAAGCATGAACAGGGAGAATATAGTAACTACAATCTGAATTAAACAAATTTTTTCTCTCTCTCTGGGATCTTTGTTCTGAGAACTCTGGAAAATAAAAGTTTAAACTGAGTGGGATTTTCTCCCACTAACTTCTTAATAAACATGACTAAAAATTTGGAATAGCTGGATTGTCACAAAAAAGTAAGGAACAGAAATGAAGAGCTCTGGATGGGACAGACAGACAGGCCTAAGTCCTTATCCTCTATATATCATGATCACCAAACCATTGAATAAAATGATTTTCAGGTTCATGCAGTCAATTTTCTGTGGAGCAGAGATGAGCACCTCAGAGACCACATACTTCTGATATTTTCAGGCAAAAGTTTAATGGGGAAAGTAGGGAAACATGAGGTTTCAAAGAGGTCTGTCCCAAGCAAACATTTTAATTTCAAATGTTTTTGCCCTTACACTTAGATCTTCCACCTCCTGCAACCCGAGAAAGACCACCAGGATGCAAAACGGTGTTTGTGGGCGGCCTGCCTGAAAATGGGACAGAGCAAATAATCGTGGAAGTGTTTGAACAGTGTGGAGAGATCATTGCCATTCGAAAGAGCAAAAAGAATTTCTGTCACATTCGCTTTACTGAGGAGTATATGGTGGACAAAGCCCTTTATCTGTCTGGTAGGTGTTTAGTTGTGAGGATTGTGCCCACAAGGCACAATTCAGAGATTGGACATCAGGGTATTTGTATCAGTAGCAGCTAAAGTTTGAGCTTAATGTTACCCTTTCTTGCCTTTGGCAATGGAAAGTGCATGTTCCCACCCAACATCTTCCTTTAAATCTCTTTAGTAGCTTCCAGTTGTCTGTGGGATAACTTAAAACTCCTTGCAAGTGGTATCTAATGACTTGATTATGTGCTCTACCACTCAGTGTCACCTTCCAGTCCTTCCTTCATATACTATGTCCCAACCACACTAAATGAATTCTAGTTCCCACTATGTGCCTAGTGTTTTAGGCCTATTCCTCTGGCTAGAATCACCTTTTCCACCCCTACCCACCACACACACATCTTCACGTCCTAAAGTTCCAGTTCAAGCACAGCGTCCTCTGGAAAGCTTTCTCCAACTTATCTCTCCACTCTACTCTGGGCTGGTGTATGCACCCTGTCCTCTGTGCTTCATCAGCACCCAGTGCTTCTTCCCAACATGGCATCTATTGCACCAAGCTAGTACTATCTCTTTCCACATCCGTCTCTCCCACCAGAGTGTGAACTCCTTAAGAGTTCATTGAATCCCCAACACCTAGCACATAACCTGATACAAAAGTAGATGCTCAAAAATCGTTATGGAAGTCACTTATCAAATATTTATTGACTGCTGGCAAAATGCTAGGTTGCTGGGGATACGGGAAAGACTGATAGACTTCCTGTCATTAAGGGTATTACATTCTGGAAATGTCAAAACATTATATATATATATATATATATATATATATATATATATATATATATGCAATAAAGAAGTTAATTTCAGTACT
>CAUYQG010298313.1:0-31984 GCA_963574415.1 Tarsius wallacei
GGGGGGAAATTCACATTTAACTAGGGAAAGTGTTACAAGAACAGGTATCTTTTTATTTTTTTAATTTTTAATTTTATAGATGTGGGGTACAATTCAGGTTTAGGCATACAAATGTTAACTATGCAGGTACCCTTGTTGATGAAGTGTGCTACCCCCTCCTTTGGCAGTTTCCCTAAACTGCCCATGGCACCCCCCCCCCCCCACGCCGGGTGCCCAAACAAACCCATTTTATAGTTTAAATATTATTTTCAAAACATTACTGTGCATTGACAAAGCACCTGGCCACCCAAGAGCTCTGATGGGGATGTTCAAGGAAATGAATGTTGTTTTCATTCCTTCTAACAAAACATCCATTCTGCAGCCTACGGATCAAGACATAATTTTTTTGTTTAGTTTTGCTTTTATTGATTGATTGATTGATTTTAAAGATGTGGGGTACAATTCAGGGTTAGGTATACAAATGTTCATTATTCAGGTACCCTTGTTGATGAGGTGTGCCCCTCCCTCCCCTGGCAGTTTCTTTCAACTGCCAATCCCACTCCCTCCCCTGGCAGTTTCCCACTACTGTCAATCCCTTTCTTATAGTATTATGATAATTGTTCAAGGTCCGCTTATGAGTGAGAACATGTGGTACTCTGTTCTTTGTTTCTGTGATAGATCACTGAGTATGATGGACTCTAAATCCATCCAAGTTGCTGCAAAGTCCATATGTTTGTCCTTCTTTACGGCTGCATAATATTCCATCGTGTATATGTAACACCTTTTTGTTTTTTTTTTAATCCAGTTCAGTTTTGATGGGCAGCATGATTGGTTCCATACTTTTGCTATTGCAAGAAGAGCTGCAACAAACATGCATATGCAGTTATCTTTTTGGTAGAATGACTTGAGTTCCTCCAGGTATATTCCCAATAGGGAGATTGCTGGGTCAGATGGAAGGTCAATTTCTAGTTCTTTCAGAAATTGCCACACTGTCTTCCAAAGAGGTTGCACTGGTTTGCATTCCCACCAGCAATGTAGAAGTGTTCCTTTTTCTCCGCATCTTTGCCAGCATCTGTTGTTTATTTTATTAATGATGGCCATTCTTACTGGGGTTAGGTGCTATCTCAATGTGGTTTTGATTTGCATTTCTCTGATGGTGAGTGAAGCTGAACACTTTTTCATGTGTCTGTTAGCTGCCCGTATATTTTCTTTTAAGAAGTGTCTGTTCATGTCTTTTGCTCACTTTTTAATGGGGCTGTTTGTTTTTATCCTTTCTTCACATTTGAGTTCCTTGTAGATCCTAGATGTTAGGCCTTTGAAGACTTAATTTTTAATTTCAATTTTTATTTAAGAAATACAGTTTATAAGGCTATAACTGCTATAGATAGAATGGCTAGAACTTTCATAGAACTGCCATAGAACTTTGAGGTGTTTGAGACTTCAGTGGAGGAAGTAACTGCAGATGTGGTAGAAATAGTAAGAAAACTAGAGTTAGAAATGAACCCTGAAGATGTGACTGAATTGCTGAAATCTTATGATCAAACTTGAGTGGATGTGGAGTTGCTTCTTACATATGAGAAAAAACAAAACAAAACAAAACAAAAATGCTTTCTTGAAATTAAATCTTCCCCTAGTAAAGATTTTTGGAACATTGTTGAAATGACAACCAGGGACTTAGAATTTTTCATAAACTTAATTGATAAAACAGCAGCAGGGTTTGAGAGGATTAACTCCAATTTGGAAAGAAATACTACTGTGGATAAAATGTTATCAAACAGCCTCACATGCTATGGAGAACTCTTTTATGAGTCAATTGTTGTGACAAACTTCATTGTTGTTTTAGTTTAAGATATTACCATAGCCACTCAAACTTCAGCAACCACCACCCTGATCAATTAGCAGCCATCAGTTTCAAAGCAAGACCTTCCACCAGCAAAGATTACCACTTGTTGAAGGTTCGGGTGATTGTTAGCATTTTTTGTCAATAGCATATTTCTAAATTAAGGTGTGTACATTTTTTAGACATAATGCTATTGCACTCTTAATAGAAAGCAATATAGTCGTAACTTTTATATGCACTGGAAAACCAAAATATTCATGTGACTCACTTTATTGCAATGGTCTTTCTTTTTTTTTAAAGCAGGGTTTATTGAGAGGACAAAAAAGCTCTCACAGTGGAAGGGAACCTGAAGGGGTTGCCCTATTGCAATAGTCTTAAATGGCTCAGGATATTGTGGGTCCAGTTCCAGATCACTGCAATAAAGCAAAGTGCAGTAAGGTGAGGTATGTTTCTATCTTTTTCTGGGTTTTAATTCCCATAAATTTTAGGCAGATTGGAGAGCATAGAAAAAGTCCTAAGACAGGGAGGAGAAACAGAAAAGAGGTTGGTATGTCTGGAATAGATGAGTGTGGGTGAAAGTGCACAAGCTGAGATCATAAAGGCAGGCAGTGGTCAGAGGTAAAGTCACAGAAGGACTTTGGGGTTTATTTTAAGTGCAATGAGAAGGATTTTTAGCAGACCACTGACCACTCTGTGAAATAGGAGGAAGCAGGGGGCTGAGGAGATACAGATAAAGAGGTTTTTTTAGTTATCGGGGGAGGAATGAGAGTGGCTTAGACTGGAGTAGTTAGTGTGAATGGAGAGATTAAAAGGAATTCTATTTTTAACGTTCTATATCATAGGAAGAACACTAGAAGGAAAAGATAAAGCAATAAAGGCCATAGCCTGTACGAGGGGGAAATTAAAAAAAAAATTGGAATTATCTTTTACATGGCAGGTCCCTCATAATACATTCAGAATTTGTTCCTCCAGATCAAATGGTCAACCAAAGTTTTTATCTGGAAGTTCTGGGAAGATGGCATCATGATTTGTAGAAGAAATAGCCCAGTTGTGGCGAAGAGGAGACTGTCTTTCACCATGACAAAGCACCTGCTCACACCTTGCTGAATGTTCAGCAGTTTTTGACCAAAACCAGCTTGACACCCGTGCCCCACCCTCCCTATTCACCTGATCTCACCCTGAGTGACAAAGCTTTGTTTCCCCAGATACAAAAAAGTTCTCAAAGAAAAATGTTTTGCCGACGTGAAAGAGGTGAAACAAAAAAATGGCAGAAGCACTAAAAGGCATTGAAATTGACAAGTTCAAAACTGTTTTGAACAGTGGAAAAAGCATCTCAGTAGGTACATTGCATCAAATGGAGAGTACTTTGGCTAAAGTTTAAACATGTAAGAATAAAGACACAATTTTTTATAAATAAATTCCAGGTTTTTTGTGTCCTCCCTTGTATGTGTGAATCTTAATTTTCAGGAATCTCAGTGTTTTCTGGAAAGACTGATAATAAACAGAAAGATGTAGTTGAGAATGATAAATAGTATCATAAAACCAAACACATTGGAAAGCATATATAATAGGGAACCCACCTGAAGGAAAACCACATGTGAAAAGTGTTGATAATTATCAACTATTTGTTGAGAAAGCATTGTGTGATTACAGTTGTGACACTGTATTAGAGAACATCAGAGTTATTTCTATAGTCCATAGCTCTGAATATGTTGTTAGAGAAACTGGAGTCTTGGAAGTTTAAGTGTCTTGCTCAAGAATATACAGATGGGGAATCATAATCAAATGTTTAGTCATTAATGACTTGTGTCCTGGTTCTTCTACTAATCAAGCTTTCCTAATTAAGGCAGAGAGGGTTGACGGTCACTACAAAGCTTCTTGATTGAGTTCTGGGTAGATGGAAATGTCATTGATTGAAATGAGGAACACCATGGGAGAAGTAGGCAGAAGGGAATGGATTCAATTTAGAGGTGCCTGTGACATGTTCAAGTGGGAATATTAGCAAGAACAATCCTTAAAATAAAAGTCTGATACTCATCTAATAAAACCAGTTTAGTGACATCATCTCACTTTAATTTCTGGTACAAATTAGAGCTAGAGACAATTTGCTTCCAGATAAAATAGTTATTTTAACTAGGGGTATCATAATAGAAATATATGTTTATATTTTCATATGTGCTAACTACTCCACAATGAAACAGGCATCATGGTCTCTCTTGGGAGCTTAAAGAGAATTTTATTTTTTGCCTGTTTGCTTGTTTTAGTTCAATTATTTTATAAGTCTGAGCAGCAGGCATTGTGTGTTTTTTCAATCATCTATGGAGAGAGAAACATGCATAGCAGAATTTATTCAGAAAAAAATCCTTAATTATTTCTTTTTCCAGGATTGTTCTAGGTACTGAAACTGTTCAAAAAGACAAACTTTTAGTCTGCTCAGTGCTCCTCTCAGTCCAGCTCATGGACAAGGACAATGTTGGTGACAAGCTAGAAAAAATAGTGCTACCCAATCCACAACATAGAAGATAAATCATATGCCAGGACATTTATCTCTCAGTTTATAACTCTGACTAATTGGCTTGGTATGAGTTTGATTAAATAAAACAGTCTAGGAATCTGAAACATACAACCAGCATATCTGCCTTTGAATTTTAATTTTCCTAAAAGTGAGTTCCTTTCCAAATCTCAAGAAAACAAATTCACAGCAGAGATTTATCAAGTAAACACACACATGAACCAATACCACCAACACCATCATGACAACAATTTTCTTGCTATGCTTTAAAGCTAGCATAATTCAAGTACCCCTTTATTATAAACATCAGGTAGACTATTCCTCATATGCAAATAAGGGGGAGTGGTGTTTTAGAGAGGGTGAAACTTGCTTTATTCTGATTGGAGGAAACAAATGAGGGGAGGGAAGGGGAGGGGCTCCGTTTACCAGAAGAAGTAGCAGAGGCCACACATTAACAAACCTTCCAGGTGCTTTTGGCCAAGTGAAGAGATTCAGATAAAAATTCAGATGAAAAAAAAGTGTCTTTCCCATTATAGAGCTTGGAGAGAAGGGGCTACTTTTGAAAGCATTTCATCTTAGGTTTCTTGAGATCTGGTGGAGAATTATAGATGACCCCAAACGAGGAGATCTGTGATGGGACAAACCGGCAGGAGGAGGGCTGGAAGTTACCCCACCTCATCATCTTCTTTGACATTTGGAGTAAACATATCAATCATATCTCAGAAGGGGTTTAGGTCCAACACTCTGAAACGCATCTGGTTATCATTCCCAAGGGAAATGAGCCCATGCTGTGTCATTATCCTGTCAAGAAATCAAAGGACTTCTTCTTGCAACAGAGGCTGCTGTGGTTTGCCTTTGTTTGTCCATTTTTTTGTGACCCTCACCTGTGATTGACTTGCAGTTGCCTGAATGTACAGCCATTGCTACATAGCCCTTCATTGGAGTCCAGCTTGCTATATTCACTTTTCATTTTGAGGGGAGTAGACCCCCTACATACATTTGTAATTTAATAACAATTTACAACACTTTTCATAGGGCGATAGATGTTCCCATTTCCAAGCCATCAACTTGAAATGACATTTCTACCAACCAACCTATGTGTGAATCAGCCCACTTTTGTGTGAATTAGCCACTTAGCCTAACTTCCTGTATCTTCTTCATCAATAGTATAGTATTCCTATAAGAGTAGTGTGAATATTAAACAAGATGACATATGTTAACATACAGGGCTGGAAGTTGTCATAAAGTCATATAGCCAAATTCGCTTATGTTATGTTTGGTTATATTTGCTATATTTGTGGCCCAAGAACTCATAATTGGAATGATCACATAATTTATTGTCCAATGTGAATACTTTTGAAGTGCTGAAGCTACAGGAATAAAATGGAACAACATCAGATGCACTGAGACATGTAACCTACTCATGATAAAATTTTCCCAGCGTGGTGAGTTAACAAAGAGATAATGTCATAAACCTGAGAATATTGACATTTTTGTTCTTATATCACACCAAGAAACAAAACAAAACAAAACAAAAAAAACATGGTCTGTGCAACTTAGAGAGACTTTTCTTTTTTCTTTTCTTTTCTTTTTTTTTTGTGTTGGATTCTCATTCTGTCGCCCAGACTGGAGTGCAGTGGCCGCTCTTGACCTGCTGGGCTTCAGCGATCCTTCCGCCTCAGCCTTCCGAGTAGCCGGAATTACGGGCGCGCGCTACCACACCCAGCTAATTTTTTATTTATTGTAGAGATGAGGTTTTGCCAAGTTGCCCAGGCGGGTCTCGAACCCGGGGGCTCAGGCAATCCACTCACCTCAGCCTCCCAAGGCGCGGGATTACAGGCTGAGCCACCGAGCCTGGCTAGAGTGACTTTTCATCAATAAGTTTCTCTGTTATCCTGCATTAACACAAGCTAAAGTATATTTGCCATGTTAATTTAGCCTTACACCAAAGTTAATTTCCAAAACATCCTTGTTACTGTTTACTAATGGCAAAGCTGATAAATGATTATAACACTTATTACATTCTTAAAATTAAAATATGGAAAATTCTTTTCTATATGTTGAGTAGATATGAGAATCAAATGTATCTGAGAATTCTTGACAAAGTATATACTTATATGAAAACCAAATATCAATAACTTCTATGATATAAAAGTCAGTAAAATCAAGGAAAAATATCACAGAACAGCTAGCAAATCTCAGCCATAGGGCTTTCAAAATATATTCCTTTTATGAAAAAAATACATTAAAAATGTGGTGAAGCCAAAAAAAAGTGCTAAAGCAAATTTATTTTAGAGAATACCTTTATTGATAGATTCTAGCATAAACATGGATAATATTCTAAATTATCCTGATTGCAATCATGTAAATTGTAAGCTATCACATAATTGCAGAAGGTCACCTTTAAAGTAAATAAACATAAGTGGTGGGGACTGGAAGAATAAGGACACAAGGATCATAGATATCATAGATAGTCCCACTTTTTGGGATTCATTTATTAGTCTCAGACCACTGGCTCTTGGCAATTATAGTTAAGCATTATTTTCCCTTCTTCTTAACTATCTGGCAGTTGACCTGGTAGCCAAATGAAGATAAATATTCCCATCACCTTACTCAAAAGACAATGTCTTACAACAGAGCTTACTACAACGAACAAATCAAAGTTACTGCAATGCGAGGTGCAAACTTGGTACTTGGCCAGGTAAGTGAATTATATAAAAGAGATTGTAGAATTAGTCTGCTATAAATTTCAAGTCTGTCTCCTCCAAAACTCATATTAAAATTCAATTGCCATTGTGACAGTATTAACAGGAATGGCATCTTTAATAAGTGACTGGATCATGAGGGCTCCACCCTCATGGGTAGCACCAGTGTCATTATAAAAGGAAGAGTTTGATCCTCTCTTGTTCTTCCTTCCTCTCCTTCCCTCTCTCTCCCTCTCCCTCTCTTTTCGTCTCTTTCTTCCTCTGGCCTTCTGCCATGCAAAGGCATGGCAAAAAGACCCTTGACAGATGCCAACACCTTGATATTGAGCTTCCCAGTCTCCAGAGCTCTGAGCCAGTAAATTCTACTCATTATAAATTACCCAGTTTTAGGCATTCTGTTACAGCAGCACAAAATAGACATTATTTTACATAAATATCCAAAAATAAAGTTAGTCTTTGGAAGATTAAAGTGCCTTACGAATTCCTAACAACACAGTAAAATTCTCTCTCCACAATAATTAAGTTGTCAAAATCATCTAGGGCATTTGAGTTTTGGATGGGAAGGATACTTTTCACATTTTTACCATCACTGCTTAAAAACTAACTTGGAGGAAAAATTGGACTCCACCCGTGACGCTGAAATACTCATATGAATTATCTAGGGAGTAAGCCAATTTTCTGGACTTCTCCTTCTGAGATCCCAATTCTGTAGGGCTGGAGCGAAGGGAGACCAGGAGTCAATACTTTTGAGAAAGGTACTTGAGAAGTACCTTTCTGCAAGGTGATTCTGATGAAGGTCCTTCACATACAACAGTTTGATTTAGAAATAGGAAAGTGTTTAGCCTGGAAAGTTGACTTGTCTGTTCCAATCATTATTTGCCAGCAGGTTTTCTTCTGAGATTTTATACATTATAGTAGATTTTGGTATATTTTGTGAATTCAGGGTAAAATATTTTAACAGTTTATTTTATTAAATATGATAATTGTAGGAAATTTAAATAAGTTATATGTCTAACTTTTTTGTCATACCATAAGAAATGTGTGTGTGTGCGCTAATTAATCTGTTTTTTTAAAAAGCACATACCTGATAAATTTGACTTTTATGTAAAAAAGTAGTTGTTTAGATGTTCTAGCCTTAGATATACTTCTTTTCCATGAACTTCAAAATGTGCTTTATCTTTTAAAATTTTTAAAAACGTATTTGGTTTATCTTTCAACTGTAAAAATCTCTTCCCAATAAAAGATAACACTGAAAATAATAATAATAAATGGAACATAATATCAAATAACTTTGACTTAAAAAATCACTTTAGATATGATAAGAACCCCCCAAAAAAAGTGTGACAGTTCTACAGGAACACTTTAGGAGCTGGAATTGTTTAGTCTAGAGAAGGGATGTTAGGAAATATTTTTTATAATGACCAAGACTAAAACAGATTATTCTGAGAAGAAAGCTAACATTTCTTGTTAACTGGAAAAATAAATATGCTTCTTGGTGATTTTACAAGCATTTGTTAATATCTTCTTAATAGAGGCTTCCTCTCTCGTCTCCCTCCTCCTTTCTCTTATTCCTCCTTCTTTCCTTCCTCCCTTTGATAAATATTGATCATCTATTAAGTTCCAGGCACAAAGGAAATGAGGTTGGTCTATGTTAAGTACATTTGGTTAGGGAAGGTTTCATGGAGAATATTGCTTGGCTAGATCAACATTTTATAAGATATCTGCATATAAAATGACACATGGTCTACACTGTACCGGAGGTCTCTCACAAAGACCACTTACTTTAGGAAAGCTCAGTCTAACCTTCATTTTGCTAATCTCTAACAAGAGATTACAGTAACATGATTCAGTTTCAGAGTGTAGAGTGTTGTAGAAATTATCAGCTCCAGAACAGCGAGGAGACTAGCAGAAAACTTTTTTTCTGTTCCTGGTTTCACTGATAGCACTTGAAAAAGATTATTAAGTCCTCTTGGCAGGATTTCCCCCCAAATTGCTATTCTGTTCTTTCATTTAATGATCAAAGAAAGATACTATTGACTAAGTGGACTGCCAAGTCAGGTGTCAGGAATATCTGGTTCTATTTTTAGAATTATTGATGAGAAACTTTGAATAAGCTGCTTAACTAGTCTGAGTTTTATCTCTTATCTCTTGCTTCTCCATCAGGCTTTCTATAATATATATTGTGGTCAGCTATATTATTCAGGTTATATTAATCCAGAGAAATAAGCCAATAGGATATATACAGATATGTAAGAGGAGACTTATTATGAAAATTGGCTCACATGATTGTAAAGGCCAAGAAGTTCCACCATATGCTGTGTGTAAACTGAAAAAACAGGAAAGAGCTGGTAGTATAATTCCTTCCAAGTTCAAAGACTTGAGAATCAAAGGAGCCCATGGTTTCAGTCCAAAGTTGAAAACCTGAGAACCAGGGGACCACTAGCATAATGTCCTGGAGTCTTAAGACCCAAGGAGCTCTGATATACAGTCAGAAGATTAATGCCACAGGTCAAGAAGAGAAAGAGCAAATCTGCCCTTCTCTGCCTTTTTGTTCTCTGTGGACCCTCAACAGATTGGATGATGTGCTTGCCCACACTGATCAAGGTAAATTTCTATTTACTCCATTTACCAATTCAAATGCCAATCTGTTATGGAAGTGCCCTCACAGACACACTCAGAAATGATGTTTACCAGCTCTCTGGATATCTCTTTACCCAGTCAAGTTGACACAAAAATTAACCCTCGCATCTATTTTCTAAATATGCTTCTCATATCTTGGGACTCATTTTGGCTCAGGCTGGGACCTAGAAATATAACATCCTATTAGGTGCACTACTGAGAAATGAACTTGTTAGGCTGGAAAGTTACTTTGTACAAAATAGTGACCACAGCAGGGCTCAGTCTAAGAAAATATGCATCGATGCTTACCCAAGGATGAAGTTTAAAGGATACAGAAAGGTGAAGAATAATGATGGAGAAGGTGACAGGAGGTAATAATAAATGAGACCCAAGCAAACTGGTGGTTGTCACTGAGAAATAGTGTTAAGCAGTGGGCTTGGCTTTCTGGGATGAAGACTGGCAGAGACAGGAAGATCTAGGTAACAGGAAGTACAGCTTGGGTACAACAACTTACAGACAACTGAGGACTCCTAGACATGAATTTGAGTGAATCAATCAATCTCTTTTAGAAGTAACATACCTAGCTTAAGAATGAGTATACTACATCTCTTTATTCATATAGTACAATGATGGGTTTTCACTAACTCAAACATCCTCTGCTTCAACTCCAAGACAGACTTTTAACTCCATCTTCGTCCTCCATTTCGTGTCATATTTTGCCATCTAGTGGCTGGTCGTGGTATAAAGGGAAACTTGCTCAAACCTGAAGCCTTCAACTTTGCAAAACATCGGGGATTCTATTTTTTTTTTTTTTTTTTTATGTGCTGTCTTTCTCCAAAGATAATACATGGTGGCTTAGCTTTGGAGCTGATAGTTCAGATTGTGACAAGACTGGGCAAGTTTAAGAGAATAGAATCAAACAAAATTATAAATACATTTCACTCACTATTTTTCTTAATATTAAAACATCACTTTTCTTGCTAGTTCTCTCTCATTTAGAGTTTATATAAACTGAAATACAATAGTTTTCTCCAATCTAGTCATTCTGGTTGGTTTTGTAAAATTATTCTATGCTAAAACCAACTTAACTCTCATTTAATTATGTCAAATGCTGTAGCTCATTTTCCCCATACTTTATCCAGCTTTTCGTTTTCCTTTGCATCCATTGTGAAAGAGATATCACTTGGCATTTTTGTATCATCAAAAACAATATGGTTCAATTTCTTGTTGCCCTATATGAAACATGACTCTGATCATCATATTTGCTTAAAATTTAAATAAAATATTGGAAACTTTTATTCTTTGTTCTATCTAGGATCAAGCCTCTTAAGGACTGCTAATGCAACATCTGTACTGGAGGCAAGATGTGAATGACAATACACATTGAGTAGTCAGCACGTGCTGATGGTCAAACAAATGAAGGCAAAGTCCTTGTGTTGAAGAGTTTAAATGACAATCTGAAAATAACACAACATACTTCAAAACCACATTGGATAAACTATTGCACACACAGGAACTTAGTTTAATTTCATTTAATTTAGTGATTAAGAGCACTTTGGAGGAAACAGCAGATTTGTGTCCTACTTTTGATACTTGCAAGCTGTGTTTCCTTGTTTAAGTAGTTTTGCCTCTTTAAGATTCAGTTCCTTTATCTGTCAAGTAACAACAATGATTATACTTGCCTCATAAACTATTGTGAGGGTTAAATAAAATCATTTACATGTGGTTTAGTCTCAGTACAGTGTCTGGCACATAGAAAAATCAAACAAAATTATAAATTATAAAATATAAATTTTCTCAATATTAGAAGTTATGATAACAGAGCTGATACAATCCATGTACAATCCATGGCAGAGACAATTCATGTCTTGCCATTAATTTCTAATTCTGCCAAAATCATCTTTTATTATGTAAATTCTTGGATCATTGTTTTGTAACTATGAGATCCTTGTTAGGGAAGCCTCTATGATGAACACTGTAGCCTGAAAAATGGTTAGTAGCAAAGACACTTCACTTCAGGAACAAGAGTGAAAAATATCTCAAAAAAGAGAAGAGACAAGTTACAGGCCCCATTCACTCTAGCACAGTCCCTGGCTGTGCCAATGGGAATTCCCCAAGGCCAGAGTGGTACATGTGGGAGGGAGGAAACCCATGTTTAAAGTTTCAAAATGCATTTTCAATCCCTGTGAAAATTCCAGTTGGAATAGATGCTTCTACAGGAACAAGAGCCACCTGGTTTACAACATCAAAGAAGCTCCTTTGCAGACCCTGCAAGAGAAGAGAGGGAGGAGATCAGAGCTTGAGACTAAATGAGCCACTGAAAGGCAAATTCGAGCTTTGGTTCCACCATTTCCCAGCTAATTTAACTTGTGGCAAATCACCAAGCACCGGAAGAATCTATTTCTTTGACATCTGCAGGAAATAATGTGGTCTTTGAGGCACATCATAATACACTGTGGAGTCTGCATCTTTGACATATCCAGGAAGTGACATAACTAGGAATGCTCATTGGATCACCCCATCCTGTGAGTGTGCAAACTCTACAACTTCAGATCTCAACCTGTCCTGCCTTTCACCCTGGTCTCTGCATGCATAGCAAAACGGTCTGCACATTGGTGCCCCCACATTGTTTGTTGAAAGAAAGAGCGAGTCAAAGGTACTATCTAATACACCTCCATAAAGAAGATTCACAATTAGACATGTGGAATGTTGCACAAAATCAGCCATTGATCTCTTGATTTCCAACACTATAGCCTAGTACTTCTGTGAATGGCGCTACTAACCACTTTGTAAATGTCAGAAACTGCATTTTCACCCTTGTTTCTTCTCTTTTCCTCTAACTCCTGGCCATGTTTGGAATATATGCAGCTTTCTCTACTTCCTTTATGAGTCCCCTATTTCAAAACTCCCCACTTCCCTGAATCCCAACAAAAGCCTTTAGGATTGCTTTTCCCACACACCCTCATGTTCTCCAATTCATTCATGACAAATGGCAGACCTCCGGGAAATGAAAACATTCAGCATGGAGTCAAAGCTGAAGAAAGGAGGCATGTGTTACTGTTGGCAGAGGGCAGTGACGGAGGAGAGGGGATCTAAGCTGTGGTTCTGGTTCTCTTGTGCCTGGATGAGTCAATTTGGACATCTCTCTGCTTCTCTGGCTTTTTCATCTATAAAATAAAGAATTTGACTTAGATGATTTCTAGAGATACTTCAAACTTTAAAATTTAATGATTTTGTTAAGGATTTTTCTAATTCTGGAGCAAATAATTTTATGATGCTTTAAAATTCATTTTAATAATAGAATTGCATCAGATATAACCATTTTAAATATCTGCAGACTTCAAGCAGCATCCAAATTAAGAAAGATTAAGGACTCAGTTTGATACAGTTGCTAATAACGGGAAATAAATTGACCGTATTTTAAATAAGGACTTTTAAACTGACTCAACTTTTGTTATAACTTATTTCAAATCTGAATAACTTGAATTGATAAATGAGGTGTTCTTGTCATGAAGTTTCTGGTAATTTTTATGCTCATAGTTTTCAAAAAAGTAAACTGATTTTATGGACAATTTTTTGAAATTTGAATTGAAAATACCATGCATATTTTTATACTACCAAAATAGTAATGAGGGAACAAGAAGACATTAGACTATAGGCTCTCTGAAAGCAAAAATCATATCTATTTTTGCTCATAATTATAATTCTAGAGCACATGATAGTTGTTCCAAAAACATGTGTTGAATTGACCAAGGAAAATAAAGTATTAGCTATTATTTTGCCTAGCCAGTTATCTAACAAAGTATACTTTTGTAGACTGTAGTCAGGGTTACTGTATATAGTTGTACAAGTGCCTGGTTGAAGGGGTACATTGCAGTTCTCCACTTTACATCCATGTCCTCTGCAATGTGACTTTGGAGCTTTTCCCATCAGGAGGTGGAGTCTACTTCCCCAATCCTCTGACACTTGCTTTGGGGTAATAGGATGTGACAGAAGTGAAGGTGTGCCCTTTTCAAACACAGGCTTCTATAGAACTTGCAGCTTCTTCTCTTTCTGTTGGATTCTTGTCTTTGCCATGGCAACAAGCCTGGGCTGGTCTACTGGGGCTTGAAAGACTGTATGGAGCAGAGATAAATGGCTCCAGCTGAGATTGTCCTCAACCAGTCAGCTGCCAGCTAATCTGCAGCTGACTACAAATGATTGGAATGTCTAGCTGAGACAAGACAGGACTGATCCACATCAGCAGAACTGTTTGGCCAACGCTTAGATTCATGAGAAAAAAAAATACACTGTTGTTATTTTAAGCTACTGTGTTTTGGAGTGATTTGTTACATAGCATTATTCTGGAAATTGATAACTGACAAAAAGTGAAAAGTGTCAAGTCCAGTCCATGGTCCTCTTGTTAAGTCAGGAACCCTAGTGTGGATTTGTATCTGCTAAGAAGATGTCTTTTTTTTCTAGTTTGCATTTGGACTAGTAGTAACCCTGACTATAGCTGCTGGGAGAGGGAACACAATCCTCCCTGAAGTGAAGCTTCCGAAAATTTAATCAGTGTTACTAATTGTTGATTTTATGAAAGGAACCTTTTATTTTCATCAGCCAGGTGTAGAGTTAAATGTTACACAATGAAAGTAGGGTTTGCAAGGCTATTATGCAAAAGCTTCTAACTAGGAGCAAACTTTATATCAGGGCACCTTCTACTAGGTGAGCTATGGTATCTTGGGGGACTGAGCTCTGAGACTTCTCATGGAAAAAATTAGCATATACTTTTACTTATTGATAATTCTAAAAATATTAACATGTTTTTTACTGAAACAATTGAACATAAACATTGAATGATGAAGTAGATAGTTTTTATGATATTATTATCATTGAAAACAAATACTGAGGTACAATTTGGTAACTTTCGAAATAAATTTTTAACTGCTTAAACTAATCATGTTTTCAACCCAACCATACAATGCCACTTAAATCTCATTCTGATTTTTATTTTTATTTTTTATTTTATTTTTTTAAGAAAGATAAATTTATTAAAAAAGAAGTTACATTGTGAAGGGCACAATGGACAGGACAGCAGCAAGAATGTCTGCTGTCTACTGCCTCATTCTGATTTTTTAAAGTCAGAAATTAAAATAAATCAATTTTTTTCTAGGGCTTATATAGGGAAACATTTTGCTGAAAGTAGTTGCAGGTGACTTTAAATTCGTATTCCTTAAAGGCTCCTTGGAGCCTACAAACTGACTAATCCCCCCCAATGGACTGACATTTCCAGATTCAATCTGGTCATTTGTTCAAACTACACCACTATTTTTCTTAACTAATTTTGCATAAATAAAAGTTGGATGAGTTCAATCTTTATATGTGTGTTTGCCTGAGATGTAAAGATCTTTCAGGAATTTTTAATCCACTCAGAAAAAGAGTGTCTGTTTATTTTCTCACATGATAACCTTTAGTTAGAAACTGATATAATTAAAAGTAATGTCTTCAACTAGTATTGATTGATTTAAGAGTTAATAGGATGATGTGGTAGCCTAAAATGTGACTAGAGGGATGGAATAGAGACAATAATGATCTCATAGTATTAGTCACTGCTTGGGCAATATCTAGAGTTGCTGTGTTCAGTCTGAGAATTGCATTTTAGGGGGTGTGGTGACAAACAAGAATGAATCCAGAGGAGGACATCATGTTGTTGTAGATTCTAGGACCCCTGTGTGAAACATGGTTGAAGAAGCTGAAGATATTTACACTAGAAGAGAGGAAAATTAGGGGGAATACCAGATACTTCATCTTTCTAAAGGATTATCAGTATCAGAGATTTGGCTTCCTCTAGTGTGTCAAGGGCTAGAATTTGGGATCTTAGAAACTTTGTAGCTCAAATCATACTATTCCTATGTGTTAACAACACTTCCATGACTTTTCATTATTCTTACAATAAAATCCCATTTTCCTATGCCTGGTCTTCACACCATCTGACATCACATGTCCCTGTGTCCCTAGATCACTAGGGTCCAGACCCACTGATTTTTTGCTTTTTACCTTATATTCATTCAGCACACAAAATTTGAAGCCACCTCAAGACTTTTATATTTGCTGTTCCCTAACTAAATGATGAACTAAAAGAACAAATAAATGAAGGATTAGTAATGGGCACAGGTTAAAGACAGCAGATTGTGCTCATATAAGAAGGAACTGAGTATCAGAGCCCCAAATCCAGAGCCCTGGTAAAGAATGGAGGTCTGTCGATCTGGAATGGTTGAAGACAGTCTAGTCACTTTCTATCACTGAAGTTGTAGAAGGTAAATTCGTTGTTTTGGGTTTTATGGCACAGAAGCTCATTATAAGTTGCCTTCGGCCCAAAGGGGAATATCCTGGTTTATTTAACTGAAAAGTCCCAGCATGCTTAAATCCAGGTAATCAAATAATGTCTACAGGAACATTATTTGTTCCAGCCACAACCTTTGTTTCTCTGTCTTGGCCTCATTCTCAGGCAGGCTGTCTCCAAGAGGAAGCAGTGTGGCTTCCAGAAGTTTCAGGATTATATCCTGCCTGATTAGCAACCCCAGAAAGAAAAGAGAGTTGCTATTTCCTAAAAATTCCAGCAATAGTCCCAGCATGAGCTATATTTGGTTTGGCTCGGGCCGCATGTCCACCCTAAGCCCATCACTGCAGCCTGGAGAGGAGATACTTTCAATTACCACTTCTGGGACTGGTGAAAAAATCACAAAGTCACACCTCTCACTAAAGTCAGAACACTCAGCCCCACAAGATCAACATAAAATTGTGGGAGGAATGGCTCCCCAAAATAAAATTTAAAAGTAACTAACCAAAAACAAGGGAAAGGGAGCCTGGATGAGAGGGATGAGCTCTCTTCTAAATGATGTCCTATAAATGATGCTCAAGGTTTCTATAACTGCAGAAAGGTTGGCGTAGCTGACTTCTGACTCTCAATGTTCTGTGATAGAGAGAGTCATTCCTTTTTCTTCATCTGCTGCTCTGTACGTTAAAAACACTCCCATATTCTGGTCCATGTCTTAGAAAGACCCTGTCCTCCTGTCCTATCTCATGGCTTGAGGTGAAGGCAAAATAATTTGCTCATGGCAACTGCAGAACAGGTATTAGGGATGGGGAGAGATAGTTAGTTACTGATTTTTTTTTTTTTTTTGGACCTAGAGTCTATAATACTGAGTGATCTATCACAGAAATAAATAACTGAGAATCACATGTTCTCACTCATAAATGGACCTTGAACAATTACCATAATACTCTAAGAAAAAGACTGGCAGTAGCAGGAAACTGCCAGGGGAGGGAGGGGATGTGGGATTGGCAGTAGTGGGAGAGATAGTTAGAAGCTGACCTGAGACTACAATGGGCATGAGTTGTGGGACTTGGCCCAGCTTCAGAGCCTGATCTGGAGGTTCCACTGTGTGGGCCAATGAGAAAACAGTCTGTCTCTTCATCACAATTCCAGAAATAACTGGAGTCAAACACTCAGAATCGTCCTGTTACTCCTGAGCCACCCAGAGTCTCTTTGAAGCTAAATCTGTCACTGCCTTCATGAACATTGCTACTGATTAGACATTTGTGGATCCTTTATTCTCATAAAATTTATCCAAGTCCTGGTCTGTGAGGACCTTCTGCCTTCCAGAAACTCAGTATTAAATAGATGATAGCATTTTGATGTTTCCCTTCTCAGGTTAATAGCTTTGTATTTTTTTAATTTTTTTATTTTTTGAGTCAGTCTCACTCTGTCACCCATGCTACAGTACAGTGGCAGGCTCATGGCCACCACAGTCTTGGCCTTCTGCCTCAGTCTTCCAATTAGCTGGAACTACAGGTGCACACCACCATGCCTGGCTAGTTGTTTTTTTTTTTTAATTATGGAGATGAGGTCTTGCTAAGTTACCCAGTCTGGTCTTGAACCCCTGAATTCAGGCAATCCTCTCACCTCTGCCTCCCAAAGTGCTGGGATTACAGGTGGGAGCCACTGTGTCTGGCATACTTTTGTATTTTAAGATGTCTCTTTGCCAGAGGGTGTTCTAGATGAATCGAAATTCATGTTTTAGCTGCACATGGTAAAATGGTAAACAGATGACCTTTTCTTTATCCCACCAACAGGAATCTCTTTGCATGAAGCAATTAGAAAGCTCCCTTCAGGAAGGAAGTTTTGAACCAGTCTCAGAAAAGAAAGGCAAAGAAAAGGGACATAGAGGGGGCTTCATGGACTCTGGCTCAGCCTGACTCTAGGAACTAGATCTGACCTAGTAGAGATGAGGGTTGCAGGTGGTTTTCATAAAGATCTTTGTGAGCTGTGGTGATAATTACCCAAGGTGTTGCTGAGGTGAAAAGTGAGATGAGTTGCTGAAATGAGATAACTTCCTCATTTCCAAAAGGGATTCAGTTTACCTTTGGGACATTGTAAGAATTGTCATGTGTGTTCTATACTGGCAGGATGCAAGGGCATTGCTTCAGCTTTTATGAAAGATTCCATTTTGGAGCATGTATGAGCCAATTTGCTGTTCATGTTTGTTTCTGATAAGCAATTGAGAGTTGTGAGTTAAGAGACAGACAAGGAGCACTTCTGCCATCTCCCCATTATCAAGGGTCATAGTGTTTAGTCTCTTTTCTGATGGAAATATAGCTGCAGTTCCTTTGTTCAGCCTAATTTCAAATCGAGGCTCCTTCTTAAAGGCCAAAATCAGTTTCAATGCCTTGCCCTAAGATTGAACGTACATGAGGGCTTAAACAAATGCAGTGACACTTGGGGTAGAATGAAATGCCCAGGGAGGGCTGCACAGAGAAGAGTGAGGAATCAGGCGGGAGAAGTGAGGAGATGAGGGGCTCAGGTGGCTTCCCAGTTTGGGTTCCAGTGTCTGGGTGGATGGAAATGATGTGTCTTTGACCAAGCTGGGGACTATAAGAATTTTAGGTAAAAATTTCATTGTTTGAAAATGTTTGTTGGTAAGCATTTCTATGAAATTCTGGGTTTTTTTCAACTGTAACTAACATTTCCATCCAAGAAGTGTGTCCCAGACTACACCTCTGTGTGAGCATGATGGTTTATGTGTCTGTGGGTTGGTCTGTGTGTAGGTATGGTGGGATCTTCAGGGGAGGAAGAATAAAGAAAGCTTGACATCTGAAAGTCCATTGGCAGAGTAACAATAGCTAAATAAGCCTGCTTTGCTCTTGAGCGGGCAGCAAATATTCTCATTTGACAGTAACTTATTTATGAAGTCAGGATATGAGGTAGACTAAGAGAGTGATACAGAAATAAAGTACTCTACCTCCATAGATGATGCTATAGTTGTTTGCAACTCTTCTGTGTTGAGAAAACTGCTCAGTGCCAACTTAAGTAGAGTTTTTGAGTTTTTCCAAGTATGGTTGTGGCTTTGGCTTCCTTGACCACTGCATTTATGTCACATTATTTTCTTAAGCTAAAAATAAAAACCTTTTCTTCTGAGTGTACATTATGAGCTACACAAGATACTTTATATCTGATAGCGTTATTAATATAATGTTAGCTAACATTCATTAAATGCCTACCATATGCAAGGCACTCTTCTAGTTTTTAAAAATTATTTATTACTCATTTAATCTACATTAACTCCTCAAGAACAATAGGTACCATTAAGAGTTTCATTTTTTCAGATGAAGGAACTGAGAAACAAAGTATTTAAAGTAGCTTGTTGAAGGTCTCATAGCTAGCAAATAATGGAGCTAAGGTTTGAATCCAACCAACTGACTGCTCAGTCCAGTGATCAATCATATCAACATAAACATCTACAGGAAGAAGCCTATAAGGTGCCACCAACAACCCTTCCTTTTGGTATTCACACTTTTTTGTACTCTCTTTCATACGGGTGTAACCTAGAAAATTACTTCTAAGGAACATAATTAGCAAATGTAATGGGACATTACTTGTTCAAGGAAACTGTGGCTTCTATCCCATTCTCTCTCTCCCTTATTCCCTTCTTTTCTCTCTCCTTTACTTGTTTGAAAAAAATACAAAAAGCCAGCTGCCCTGTTGTGAGCTGTACAGTGAAGCTGCCTATAAGGCAACTGAGGCCTTCAGTCCAACAACCCATGAGGAACTGAATCTAACCAGCAGCTGTTGAGTGAATGAGGAAGCAGACTCTTCAGCCTCAGCTGAGTTCCCAGATGACAGCAGCCCTGGCTAAACTCATGACAGATGTCAAGAGGTACCTTGTCAAACCACATCCAGGTTCATGGCCCACAGACATTGTGAGCCCATTATATTTGTTTTAAACCACTGAGTTTTGGAATAACGTGTTACCCAGAAACAGATAATAAGACACATGTCAATAATCTGGAATTCTGGTCCCTTGCTTTCCCTATTGGTGGCAAGTGCTCTGTCTCTTACTTTGGAGAAAGAAGAATGACAATGATGACAATGTTTTTAAAAAGCTCTGTAGCCAGTTTATCTTGTTGCCATCATCAGCAACTGTCTGCTAATATGTTACTCTCCTAATTACCTACCTTCCTTTTCATTAAATAATGATTTCCTTCTTACAAATAATCCTCTGAAATATTGACTATTTTTAGCTTCTGACAGAAGCAGTTAAGAAACATAAGCTTTGAATTTAGACAGACCTGGACCCTGACACCTTCTTCATCTGCCACATACCATTGTCACCTGGGAAACCTACTAAATGCTTTTGAACTTTAGCTTTTTCATTTGTTAAATTAAATAATAATATTAATGTTAATGTATTTTAAAAACTGAAGTGTGTCTGTATGTGTGAGAAAGAGACAGACAGAGAGAGAGAGAGAGAGAGAGAGAGAGATTTATGTTTTGTTCTTGCTGCATTTCTCTTCTCTCCTCTTCAGCTCTCTTTGGGAAAGGTAACAAGGGCCTTTGTGTTCCTTGTCCTTAGGGAACCCAAATATGGAGCTTCTGGAAGACAATCTCTCTTTCAATATTTCCTGGAAGACTCAGCTTATTGAGAGATGACTCTACATGTCTCTAAAGAGAGAGGGAAGAGCAGACAGTAGAGGCAGCACTGGACAGGGAAAGGCATGGGAACTGGTGTTCATATCTTGGAAGAAGCCACCTGATTAGGGTGTTCCCCTGGGAAGCCTTTGCAGAAGAGCTCCCCAAGAGAGTCGTGTGCCCTGGGTAGCCCAGAAGCAGCAAAGTAAACTCAATTTCAGAATATCGCTGAGAGTCTCCACTGTAACTGGTACAATCCTCTCTGTGTCCTTTTGCTCTGCTAAAGAAATTCCAGACTTTTGTGTCACTTGGAGGCAAGTAAACCTGTGAGAGTAAATGGAGATGGAGAATGAGGTCCCTGTCATTCAGCCTGCTTGGAATCTTAGAACTGAATGTCTGAATATGATTTAAAGGTAGTAAGGCAATGAGATATTTTTTATATTCTCAAATGGTGGTTAAACATTCACACATCCTGAGACATTGACATTTTTTCCCTGTTGGTACCTAGGACCTTGGAAGAATATTCAGAGAAGCCTGTATTGATGGAGCATTGTTATTGCTTAGGATGTATGTTTTCATGGATGAACTGCTGAACTGCTCTTATCTACCGTGTGAAAGGCTGATTATTTTCTCCCTGGGGCTCGAGTATTTTCCAGGCTTTATTTATTCCTAGCCTGACCGTTGAGCAAGATATGCCTGCACAGATAAGACAAATGTGACCTTGTTCTGGGACTCCAGTTCTGGGACTCCAGTATAAAACTTGTGATTTTCATCACTCTTTGGGTTACCATCTTTCAGGGTGAAGATTTTCCAAAAGGCCAAGTTTTCATTCTGTTCAGTCTTTGGCTTCTGATGACTCCCCAGAGAGTCATCACTGATTCCAAATAGAGTCATTGATTCTGGTTTGGGAACTATTTGTGAAGCAGCTTTAATTAGGTGCTGAGCTCTTTATCAGTTCCTGGCAACCCAAATTCCACATTATGTCCCCCTGAGAGCTCCTTTGTACTGAGTTCTCAGCTTCATCCCTCTTCCCCACCCCCAAAGTCAGTAGGAGATTGTCCTCTTTGAGGACCAATAATGCTGCTGTAAAACTTGCCTTGGAGTCCTCAGTGGTTGTAAGTCATGTTGCAGTCTACAAGCTGAAGTCAGTTAATGACCTGATTTTTATAATATTTAACAGGCTTTAAGGGAGTTTAGCTATTCAGAGTTGAATCTGGAAGCACTTCAACTCAGCTATTTTTCAAAGATGTTTATTTTCTGTATTTCTGGCAGTGTTTTGCTAAGAAATGCTGCTGACACGCTCTCTCAGTAGTGGCATTCCAGACCCCCGCAGGAGCCCCTTCGATGAGAGAAATAAAGGCCACATCGGACAGAGGTCAGACTTAAATAGAATGCTGGGAATTTAAATCGATGTAAGCACATCAGAGTGTAACAAAATGGGTCTTCCTTCTTTGCAGTACTCCCGAAAATACTTTGTATTTCTAGGAACAGATTATCAATGTTACTTCATTCAAAACAGCCATTACTTAAAGGAAAGATAAAAGGAGATTTTATGATAAAATTTGTGTGAGTTGGGCCACAGGATTCTTATCTTGAAAAAAGCTTTGAGGTCTGATTCGTGAAAGGATTACTAGAAGGAAATGGATTAATTTTAAGGTCTAACCTTGAAGTGGAAGTTAAAAAAAAAGTCAGTGTTAAAAACATCTTTCAATATTGTGTAATAAATGCTTCATGCTTGGAAATTATTTTCTTAGTTTCCATCTTTTCCTTTGCAAGGACATGGACAAGTGATATGTTTCATTTCCTAGTATCTGCAGAAATACTGTATATCTTGAGTGAAGGCTTTTTGCTTTCTATCTCATTAGGCTGAATTGAGTAGCCTTGTGTCCACCCGTATTTTAGCACCCATCTTGATTCTGCCTAGCTGTTTGAATGTAATACACTTCTAAAACAAATTAACATGCTTTTTCTGATAATGTAAGTCAAGTCAAAGAGTTTCTACTGATTACACCTTGAATTATTCTCTCTTAAAATGTTCATTTCCAACTGCATTACTATGATCTTCATCTGTACATAACTTATTTCTCTTTAATTTACTGACATAAAGAAAAATTAGTATTTACTATATTTTTCTATGAAATACTTGTCCTTGTATACTAATTTGAGAAATTTTCAGCAATGGAGGTCAGAGGCCAAGACTGTTTACATTCTTTGTTTCATCACCCCAATGATATTACATATTATATTTTTCATCACCCCAGTGATATTACATTTTATATTTTTTGTGAAAATAATAACTATATTTAATAATGGTTTATAATTTAAGATATTTCCCAATATTTTATATAATTCTCACAATTTCATGCATACAAACATTAGACACAGAATTAGTAGACTCTCCTAAGGCCCCTCAAAAATTTCATAGTAAATAAAAGTTTGAGTCAAATATTTTATTCTATAATTCTCATTCTAATGCTGAACTCCCCATGCTGGTCAATGGCCCTGGTGTCCTCCCAGCCACTCAAGTAGAAACTTGGAAGGAACAATCAGTGTTTCCTTTTTCATGACCTTCCTGCTCAAGAGACACTGTCTTTACCTGGCCCCTTTCCCTCTAGTGCTACCACCTCCTGACTTAATTTATCTGGGCCAACACACTGGTCTCCTCTTTAGTTTTTCTGCCTAAAGACTCTCTCTGACATACAATAGCCAGAGTACTCTTTCAGAATTACAAATCTAAATGTTTTTGGTTTAATTCCCTCTGTTACTTAAGTCCTGAAAATAATATTTTAATATTAACTGATTTTTTCCTTTTATTTTATTTTAAGAAAGGCTTTGCAATGTGAATATGTTTAAACAATGAACAGATGGGAGAAAATCGTAGTCAAATATTGGAATGAGTTGTATGATGAACTCTCATGGGCTACCACCAAGCTTCAACAATCATCAACCTACAGGTAATCTTGTTTCACCTGTACTCCTCCCCTCCTCCTGCTCCAAAACCCTTTGCTGGATTAATTTAAAGCAAATCTTGGCTTTGTTTTTCTTCACTATCAATTGTATTTCTGTCCTTGATTTTAGGCATGAAGTGAGGGAACCCAGACTCTGTCTTGGTTTAGAGACCAATAGAGTCAATTATTAGGTTTTACACTTCAGAGTAAACTTTTAAAACTTCCACCAAAGACAAACTACTTTAGTTTTAAAAGACAAAATTTGCTAAGAAATAGATCTGGGAGGAATAGATCACAATGTAAAAATGAGTTATCTTTATCTCAGGCTTCAGAAGAGAGAGGCAGAGAGGAGATAAGAGTTTAGACATGTGTGAAAAGCCATGAAGAGTGGCTGTTTCCTGACCCTGGGCAAGTCCTGGGGTGGATACATGTTAGAAAACTCCTTATTTGAGGGGTTGGGGACTTAAGAAGAAAGGATACCTCTAAATCCCAAGAGGTACTCTGTGACATCATGGTGTGCAAATATTAGTGTTGGGGATAGTTGTTTGGCATGTTGGGTCAGAAGCACAAAGTTTTTATGGAGGATTTAGGAGTTATCAAGAGAAAGATGGAAAATCTGGAGAGACCACATGGTAGGGATAAGGAGTACAGAGAGAGACCTGTGTAGATAGAGAGATGGAACCCAGTGGCGTAGTGGACTTCTCAGAGGACACTAATAGAGGGAGATTGAACAGATGTCCCCTTTGAGTCACCCTCAAGAAATAGAGAGAAAAAACAGGCCTTGAGCTGCCTGATATTCTGGGTTGCCTTTTGTTAATTTTTTTTTTTTTTTTGCCACTAGGTGAAAAGGGAGATTAAGATAGAAATTGCATTTATTCATGAAAAATAAAGTACATTTTTGCCCCCCTGAGTTCGTACTCACTTCTTAGAAAAGAAGCCTTAGCACTCAGACTTTTTCTCTCCCTCCTTTCCTTTGCAGTCAAGCTCCACTTCTGGACAGTTTGGTTTTATTGTCAGGCAGGATCTGAAATAGTGGCTGCTGGAAGATTCAGGCACACACAACCATAGGCAACTGAAGAAAAAAGAAAACACTTCTTTGTCAGTAGCTCCCCTAAAAGTACCAGGACTAGTTAGTTCTTATGGAATTGTTTTGCATCATGTCTCTGAAATAAACACTGTGGCCATGACATGGAATAAGATCATTTGACTGGCCTGAGTTACATTACTACATTGAAATCGGGGGAGATAGAGTCAGCAGATCTTCATTTCCTAAGGGAAAATGAGGGTGATGTTCCCAAGAAGGTGAAAAGTTACTGAACGGGCTAAAATAACAGAAATTCACTGCATAAGTATTTAAGAAATATCTGCTTAAGTGAATGAAAGAAACATGGTCTTCGAAATCAAAATGAGAACTGTTGTAACTACATGGCACCTTTTCTCCCATAGTTTATAAACTAACATCTTTACTGAACAAGGAGTTTAGCTACCCTAAAATGATGTTAGTTCTGTACGATGGTAAGTAAGTTGTCTAATTATAACACATTTTTTTGTAATATTTATGAAATTCGAATAATGTTTCTATGGTACCTAGTTTTCAAGATTTAAAATCATATAAAAATTCAATAGTGAATTTACAAGTAGCAAGTGAATGGGGAAAGTAAAGTGAGATATTGCTTTGAAAGGTAAACAATCTGGCCAGTTCTAAGGGGCATATGAATTTTAGGGAAATTCATACATCCTGAAAAATTTGCTTTGTTTTCTCATAAAGTTTCCAAGTTTTCCTCAAATTTACCACCTATAGTCAAGTGCCTGATGGGATCTATAAGTCAGTGAGTCACTTTTGATTATTCCCTGAGACAGACTATAAACTCCATTAATGCAGGGGCCAGTCTTATTTTGCACCCCCCACTTCACTTTACCCCCACCTAGCACAGGCTGCTCACATGGCAAAACCTCAATAAATACTTGCTGAATGAAGAAATGAGTAAATGAGCTATGAGCAGTGGTTTCAGTGAACAAAAGTAGTACAGATACACCCAATTTTGACTATAAAGTCTTATGGAATTTGACCAGGGTAGTGATGTTTCTAAGTGTGTATTCTAACTGCTAGTTTTTGTAAATACTTGTTTGATATCTATTTTCTCTCTTAGAATAATGTAAGCTCTATGATACAGTCTGATCCACCGTGCCTAACACAGAGCTTTGCCTTTGCTCATGTTGATGGGTGTTGAGTGAAAGAAGAAATTTTTTTGTTGTTGTTGTTGAGTTGGAGTCTCACTCTGTCACCCAGACTGAAGTGCAGTGGCCACTCCCGGCCACTGCAGCCTCGACCTGCTGGGCTCCGGCGATCCTTCCCCCTTCCAAGTAGCTGGAACTACAGGCGCGCGCTACCACACCCGGCTAATTTTTTTGATTTATTGTAGAGATGAGGTCCCGCCAAGTTGCCCAGGTGGGTCTCAAACCTGCGGGCTCAGGCAATCCACTCACCTCAGCCTCCCAAAGCGCGGGATTACAGGCTGAGCCACCCAGCCTTGCTGAAAGAAGAAGTTAATAAGCTAATTTCCTTAGCTCACACTGATGGATAGAAATAGAGTTTAAAACTGTGAAGTATGAGAAAGTTTACAGATTTCTTATAGAATGTAGAGAGCATATAATACATAATAACAAATAAGAATAGCTAAATATATAACGGAGATATATAGATAGGTAGATATAGGTATAGATATTCAGAATTTATAGTCTCCTTTTTGTTGGACTCATCTTTTCTCAGTTCTAAATTTGAATAATAACACCATCATATTTTAGGATGGGGTTGTTTTATATGTCAATTAATCAAAATTTTGACACTTTCTTACCGAAGAAAATTATGTATACTTTAGTGGCTTCTCTGAATTCTTGTAAGTGCACTTGTGGACACAATAAAAGGGAAGAAATATTAGTGTGACAGTATCTTCTAGACCTGAAACACTGAAGTTTACTATAATTGACATTTTATTCTGACTCACCAGCTCTCTACACATTAAAAGGATGATGCAATAAGCTATGAGGGCTATTGGTATCAAGCTCTTTTAAATATTCGTGTTTATAAGCCATTGAGCACAACAGTCTTCAACATTTCCTTAGTTATGCCAAGTGTCAGAAATACAAAGATAAATCAGAGCAAAGATTATAATGGGATGTTTTATAATTGTCTTAAGATTTCAGTTCTTTAGAGTTTGTCTGCCAAACAGGTGTTTTTAGCTATCATGTGTCTCTCTAGTTAAACATCTGTTTTCTTTAATATTTTTTGTGAGGATTAAAAGTGAATTATCTTCAGAATAAATTCTACATTTAATTTGAATCAATCATCCCAAATGATGTTGGCTGCTCATAAAATTAGGTACTTAGTTTGTGGAATAGAAAAGCAAGGAATCTGCAATTTCAAGGAATTTTCCTGGAGATTGCAGATACTAGGATTGAGGCATAATTATGTGATTTAATTTTCCAGAAATTGCTGGCATTTTGAAGAACTCTTTTCTCCCCTAAGGTAACAATCTCCTTTAACTTCATCCCAGCCGCATTCCACAACTTCTCAGTCACTTTGTTTCAGGTTAGATCAGTTTCAGGTTAGATCTGTAGATCTAGGATGTATATGGGGACTAGTCTGTCAGCTTCCACTCTGTACTCTCCTTTTCTTTCTGTGTGCTTACTCCTCTGCTGTTACACTGAGGAGGAGATTAAGGACAAATGATATTTCCTTATGTGACTGCTGGGGTAAGGTGGAAAACCTTTTTATTTTTTGGTTAAGAAAAACCAATCACATTAAGGGCTCTCCCAGGGTGAGCAGGATCTTAGGCAAATATATGTTTGTGGGACCCATGACTAAAAACAATTTGATTAGAAAAAATGTATCATAAAATTCATGGACCCATTAAGATAGAGTGATTTATCAATGGCGATTTAGAATAATAGACAGAGAAGAGGTATTTATGTATGTGTTTATTGCCCAATCAATGCAGCTGAAGAGGCTTTATAGGGTTCAAACACCATCTCTTTCTGTTGAGGTCGAGGATTTATCTCTGTTTTGTTTATTGTCAAATGTGCTGTTCCCAGCTAATTTCATATCTCTCACTGTGGGATAAAGGTAGTAGCAACACCATTATTTTTCATAATGTCATGATTTTTGGAAACCTGTTTGTACTGAAAAACTGTTGTTTTACTTGCTTGTGCATTTCTCTAGTGCCATTTACTTAATTCTGGTTATATCATTACTCAAAAGTCTGCATTAGCCTGTGAATAGTGGCTTCCACTGGCTCTTTCAGAGGTTGTTACTTTGCTTTGTTGATGATGACTTGCACAGGTGCAAGTTTTACTCAGAATATTTAGGGCAATGTAAAAGTAATTTATTTTCTGCTCAAGTTAAATTTACCATTTACAATTTTGCAGTGAAAACACAGGATGATGCATATTCCTTCCTTACCTTCTTTTCAACTTTTCAGGACCACAATCACTGCACCCCTAGAATGTGACTTCTTCATGGTGGAACTTATCGAGATATGACCTTACTCATGTGAGCATATCTGTCAGCTCTTGGGAGGGTCCTAAAAGTCCTATAAAAAATTTTCACGGTACAGAAAGTCCAGCTAAGGCATTCTCCTCACTTCCACAATGACCAGAGATGGGCCACCTCAAATTCTTATTGTTCAGTCCCTTCACCAAGCAAATAGCTCTTTATGGGCCGACTAGAATGCTTAGGACTCCGGCGCCTTTCCACGTCTGTACTTCCTGACCCATGGGGAACTCTTCTTGACCCATTTGGGAAAGCCAAATAGTGGGAACCCTGCCACATTCCTTTTCTCAGCTCTGACATCTCTTTTTACAGCAGCATCAGATCAAGTAAGAGCTCAGCAAATTTTAGAGATGAGAAAATCACCAGTTCCTAACTTAGTGGAAATGACAATTTTGAGAACTCACATTCTTTTATGAAAAGAGAGATTAAGGAGGGGAAGAGGAGGAGAAAGGATGATTGCCTCTCCAAAAACTGTTTCTCCAGAACAGAACTTCTTATCTACATCCCCCCTCCCATTTTACTGCCCCCACAATAGACATGAGGACATGGGATGCATGGCCCGGCCCAGGTCCAGCACTTTCTGCTCCAGCAGTCGGCTCGTGCAGGGGCTGCCTTAGCCGCAGGGACTGCCTTGTGCCTTAGGGTCACATTCTTCTCAGGAGGACAAGCATGTATCTGATCTGGTGACTGAGGAATGGGAGGATAGGCCTGGTCATTTCTGCCCCATACAGAGAACTCTGGTGAGCATTGCTCATGGCTCCCTGCTAGGCTGGATGAGGTGTTGTCTGTCCTGTATCAAAATTCAACTTCTCCCTATTTCTGATCCTGTTTCCTCCCACTTCTATTCACAAATGCTTTTTCCTAAGAAATATCTTACTTCCCAAATTCCGTCTGAACATCTGTTTCCAGAAAATCTAAGTGGTGACACCTCTCAACCTACGTTTACATAAATAGGGTGGCAGTGGAAGAAGAGAAGATTTTAGAGACAGTTTCATCTGGGGAAGTGTAGGCACCCTGTTTTTATAGCTGGACAGTGTGGGTTATTTAGGTTTTCTCTGACCCTTCCTTCCTTCCTTCCTGCCTTCCTTTCTTCCTTCCTTCCATCTTCCTTCTTTCTTTTCTCTCTTTTCTTTCTCCCTTCTCTTTTCCCTCCCTCCATCCTTCCCTCCTTATTTCCTCCATCATGGCTCTTGTTTCTGGTCAGAAACCACCATCACATGTCACTTAGTTGGGGAGGCACCTTAGTTAGGGAGGTATTTGTTTGTACCCCAACAAGACTGTAAGCAGTTGGAGGGTAAGAACTCATCTTAATTTTTCTGGATCTTTCCCAGAAACTTGTACAGTTCGGGCACATAATAAGTGTTAAATACATTAAAAAATATATATATATATTAGAGAATTGCCCAATACATCTAGTTCTCCAATTGCTCTGAGGTTGTGCATATACCTCCCTCTCAGCCCACTAAGGAAGCCCTGGAGTAGCTACCACCCTCTCTTGTAAGCACCACTGCTTGGCAGTCCTAAGAGGTTTCCTTATTTTCTCTCCTGTGTCCCCTCAGGCTGACCTTTAGAGAATGACCTGGGGAGTCTCCCTGAAGAGTAAGTCAAAATTCCAGTGGCTTTCTACTAGTGATATCAGGCCACTTTTATGTAGAACATCCTATCTGTCCTTCTCTCCTGTGTCAGCTCTCTCCACCCTTCCACTCTCAACACTCTCTAGACACACTGGCCTCCTGGGTCCCTTTCACACGCCAGGCCTGCTGCAAGCTTGGGGGCTTTGTCCTTGCTCTCTCTTCTTCTCTGAAGGCTCTTCCCACAGGTAGCTCTGTGACTCTTTCCACTATTCTGGTTTCAATTCAAATGTCACCTCCTCAGAAAGGCCTTCACTGTCCCTCCTAACTTAAGCAGCCATCAGGACCCTCTCACATTTCTGTATTTTATCTCCTGCAGGCACTTACCACTAGCTAAAATTAATTAACTATTACCTTTGGGTTTATCTGACTGCTTTTTCTTAATCCAAGGATCCATGAGAGCAAGGACTTTGTCATAGTTTCTACTTTATCCCCAGTGCATGGTATAGGTCTTGGTGTCAAGAAGCTGTTCAAGAAGATTTCTTGATTCCTGAACTGAGATTTTTAAATGTCTCATTTATATTTATAATTATGCCTCTTTCTTGTTCCCAACATTCTTTTGTGAGTGTTTTCACTTTCTCTTTTATTTTTTCCACTATTTATTTATTATTTCTTTCATGACACCAGAATTCAGGTCTCCTTTTTTATAATTGTAAAAAGTCTATCTTCTATTTCTTCGCTGTACTTTTATTTCATCAGCATTTGTTCTACCTCCAGACTGTTACCCAGGATGATACTTGATTCCAGGTCTGCTATCTTCCCTCCTTTAAGTACTCAGGGTAGAAACAGCATGCATGAATGTAGAGATGAAGTGTCATTAGAAAGTCGTCAGAAAGGTCAGATATTGGGGTGAATCTCTAGGTCTGTCTTGCCAATGGCTTTCTAATTCACTTTTTGACTGTACGATCAGACAATGAGCCCAACTGCTGGACCAAAACTACATAACTGTTGGTCTAATGAGGATTTAAAAATAAATTTATTTCTCAAGTATTTGTGAGGTTGGGTGACAAAAGCTCTAATCATGATGAGAGCATGTTTGGTCCTGCTGAGAGCAAGTAAGATCAAGTTCCTATATTTTATAAGCCCTTGATCTTAGGCTGTCTTTAAGATATAGAACAGGAAAGTGGACTGATTTCGATAAGAACATGTTGGTAGACTCTTGCTGATGTTGTGATCCCCTATTTTATTCCCTAATGATAGAGACTAAATTAATAAGCATATAGGGTAAATGTAGATCATTTAGATATCTACATTTATATTGAGAACAACTTTTAGAATATGAACAGTTTGCTATATCATTTCAGAATAAGATTGACTAATGTGGTGCTTTTTAAAATTTGTACAAATTTACTGGGTATATGAGAAATTTTGTTGCATGTATAGTGTGTAGTGGTCAGGTCAGGAGATTTGGGTTGTCTATCACCTGAGTGCAATACATTTTCGTTAAGTACAGTCATCCTACTCGCTATCTAATATTGAATTTATTCCTTCTATTTTACTGTATTTTTTTTTTATAATCAATATTTTTAATTATAATATTGTGGGGTACTGCCGGGAGCTGCAATCCTTAGGAAGAGTAAGGTAAAAGGGACCTGAAAACAGGAAAAACACTGGCTGGGAGCAAGGCCCCAGTAAAATGCGGCCATGATGGAGGCAAATCCCCATGGATTCTGTTGATGGACCTTCCCTAACTTTGAAGGATTGCGTGCATAGGCTTGAGAATGTTCCCTCTATTTGTCGCAGGCTAATAATTGAGATAATAGATGTGCAGATGGATGATGGCATATGACAGCAAAAATTATACATAGGCATAGTGAAGGTGAGATTGCAGCAAAAAGGTGCCCCTTGGGGTGTATAAGAATGTTTTTCCATAACATCAGGAGGTCGAGAAAAACAAGTCGACCACTTCCTCATAAACAACAGACCCCAGCTGAGAGCTGGTGGAAAACAACTGTTTGAGATAAAAAATAGGTTAAGATATTATAGGGTTAAATAAGTAGTTTGATAAAAATAGAAGTTAGAATATTAATAATAAGATAGTAAGATTAGAGATATATAATAGTATTAGTGATAGTTAAGAAAATATAGGGATTTAAGGATAGAAATAAGGGTAATAGAAATAAATATATGGTAGTAAATTAAATAAGGTTTAGAGTTAAGGTTTAGTCTTATAGGGCAAAGATATCATAAGTTTTCAGTAGTAAATAGTTATAAGGAAGTCAGGAAGAAAAACAGGATGTTCACAAATGTTTA
>CAUYQG010298318.1:0-12500 GCA_963574415.1 Tarsius wallacei
TGTGGGTGTCCTTTGCAGGGAGATGAGTTTCCTGGAAGAAGCAGACTGTTGGATTATGCTTCTTTATCCAGTATTCCACTCTATGTCTCTTCAGTGGCACATTTAGTCCATTTACATTCAAACTAATTTTTGAAATATGAGAGTTTATCCCTGTCATAGGACTCCTAGGAGGTTTCTTTGCTGCCTTTTTACTTTTGTATTTATATATGTGTATATTTTCATTTTTGTGAATGCTCTGTTGATTCTGTGCTTGCCTGTACTTTTGTGAGGGGGTAAGACTTTATTTTCTGTGTTCAGTACCTTCTTAACTCATTTGCAATGCTGACATGAATGTACTTAATCCAAATTCTGCCCCTGGTTGCTGCTGATGTGAATTTATCTCATCATGGAAGACTGTCTTGTCTTATCAGGTGTATAATCTGAATAAAGATACAAGGTATGAAATGCTAGTCAGAGTGGTATCTGAGGCAAATACTGGATATGTCTGCACCTTTCAGCTGTATTGTGAAAAAGGTGAAAATTTAGAAAAGACCTCTCACTTGTGCTTAATAACAGAATTATGTGGCAGCCAGCTTCAGATTTTTAAAATTTTCATCCACTCTCAGTATTAGAAATGGGAAAAATTTGCTGGCCTGAATGTGTTAAGTGTCTCCTGAAGGGCTCGTCTGGAGGTGGCATATTCTCTTAGGGATTGGATTCTGGAAAGGATTTTAATTCTCTGGTAAAGCTTAGCTTTGTGGGATAGGAAATTTTTGGCTGGTATTTTTTTATACTTAAGTACATTAAATAGAAGTAGTGTAGTGTTCCTACAGATAAGTCTGAAGCAATTTTGATGGGTCTTCCCAGCAGGTAATCTGACATTTCTCTCTTGCTGTCTTTATGATTTTTTTCTTTCCTGTTTACATTGTGGAGGTGGATTACTGTGTCTTGGGGTTTGTCTTCTGTGGTACCTTGTGGGGGTTCTCTGAATCTCTTGTGCTTGAATGGTTGCCTCTCTAGCTAGATGTGGGAAGATTTCTTAAATGACCTCATGGAATGTTTGTTCCATGATGTTCTCAGTTTCCCTTTCTGCTTCAGGAATACTAATCAGGAATAGATTTGCTTCTTGACATAGTCCCAAGTTTCTTGGAGGCTTTGCTCCTTCTTATTGAGCTTTTTTTTCCCTATATTTTTGACAGTCTGGGTTAATTACATATTTTGATCTTCAAGCTCTGAGAGTCTTTCCTCTGCTTGGTTGATTCTACTCCCATGCTTGTTACTTTGTTTATTTCCAGCATGCAGTTCTTTATTTCCATTATTTCAGAATAGGCTTTGCTACGATTGCCCAACCCTGCTTTTACTTACTGTGTGACTTTGCTGGTTTCACTTCTAGTTTCTCTTGGTTCTCTCTGTTCATTTTAGCCATTCAATTTCTGGGGCTGTCATCTGGAACAGGTCTTTCAGGGGGATTTTCATTGTTTGTGCTCTGATAGCTGCTTTTTTTGGGTGCTGTCTCCATAGTAGTCTGAGGGTTGCCTGTATTTTTTGTTGTTGTTGATTTTTCCTCATGTATAATAGGTCTCTCTTTCCTCTTGGCAATGCCTTTTGGTTTTTTTGCTCTGAAGCTAGTTACTGTCCCTCTGTTCTAAGGTCCTTTCTGTGCTTAAATATAGGTCACTCAGTGAGAGAGAGAGGGGCACTCAATTCTGCTCCTTGCTTCACCCTGTGGCTGGTTTCTAGGTGTTCCTGCTACTAGCACTCTGTGGAGAACGTGTTGGGGATTAGGCCCCCTGTTGCTCTCTGCAGTTTGTAACCCAGAAGCCTTCCCACCAAGAAAGCCTTCAGGTGTCCTTCATTTGCTCCCTCCTTGTTCAAGTCCACACTCTGCTCTTAAAAAATGTCCCTGCCACAGTGGAGAGTGGAGGGTGTCTTCCCTGAAGGCACACAGGGTTTGGAGGTGGTTCTTCCTGATCAGCCTGGCAAGATGGGCTAGGCACCAGCGAGGTTCACTCTGCGGGCAGGCTTTTCCTGCCTGGGAACCCGCCACTGGACTCCACTAGTGGAAGCTGTGCACCCAGCTGCTGATCTAGCCTGTTTTTTTCCCCCTGTTCTGCTTGAGGTCTGGCTGCCCACCACTGTGGCCTGACCAGGACTCCTCCTGCATGGAACTGGTGCCTTGCACTTGTCTGGGAGGTGGTGAACCAATCCAAAGCATCTTAGGTACACTCACTCATTCTTGTTCACCAGGAACAAGGGTTTCAGTTTCTGTATCAGCCTGGTGCATGGCAATGGATGGGACACCTGGATTTTCATGTCTGCTATCATTTTCTGGTCTCTATGTTTTTCTTTTCTTTTTTTTGAGTTGGAGTCTCACGCCATTGCCCAGACTGGATTGCAGTAGCATACTCATGGCCACCCCAGCATTGACCTGCTGGGCTCCAGCGATCCTTCCACCTCAGCTTTCCAAGTAGCCGGGACTACAGGCATGTGCTACTATGCCTGGGTAATTTTTTTGATTTATTGAAGAGATGAGGTCTCGCCAAGTTGCCCAGGCTTTTCTTGAGCCTAAGGGCTCAGGCAATCCCCTCACCTCAGCCTCCCAAATGCTGGGATTACAGGTTTGAGCCACCACACTCGGCCTGGTCTTGAATCTCTCCCCCCAATTCTGTAAGCTTATATCCTTTATCTAATTCAATTCTCATAAAACCCTGTAAGTAGGAACAGGTATGATTTCCATTCTACAGGTTAGGAAGTCCAGCCACAGAGTAACTTCTGAGGCTCTTCAAAGTCAGCACTTGGGAACAATGTCTTGTGTCCAACAGTTCTGGTGCCCCTGAGTGGGGCTGGGCTGGGGACCATGTAGCCTGACTTTCTTACCCTCTAGGTAGGCATCCAATCCTGCACTTAGAAAGGTTGGGTATTGTCATTTTCACAGTTGTGTCTTGAGCCAATATTACCATCTTCTTCATTTCTTCTGGGCACAATAATAGGGTTTGCCATTTAAGGTATTTTGACTTATTCCTCCTAGAAATCTGGTAGAATTTATTGATTTCTCTTGATCCCTTATCATCCCCCACTCCCCAAAGTGTTTGGCTTCGAGTAGATAAAAGCTCATTTCTTAGAGATTCTAAATAAAATAGGGGATATGGAAACAATATATCCTAGTGATACTTTACAAATGAAGGAACAGTCATTTTTAAAAGATCTAGGGTTTAGATGATCAGAATTGTGTTCCTGACATCTTCAGTCTATTATAGATAATTATTTATTTTCACCTCATCTGGGACAGAATGATAGTGTTAAAGCAATGATTAATTACAGTGGTGAGGGCTGAATTGTGGGCCACGTGAAAACAAGACTTTTCAAAGGCATTACTGCAAAGTCCATCCTTCACTTCAGCCCAAACATCCAGGGATAGCAGTACCTAAAAATATTTTCTGAAAACATCCAGGACTAAAGCTGTTAAAAATAATAAAAGAGCTTTCATAAATTAATATCTGCTGTATTTCAGACAGTGTTATAAGTTCTTTAAATACATTAACTCATTTCGTCCCTCCAATAACCCTATGGGATAGGTACTGTCATTACCAGCATCTTATAAATGAGAAAATCGAGGCACAAAGTTTGTGTAACTTGCCCAAAGTCATGCAGCTCGGCAAGTAGCAGAGCTGGCATTCCAACCCAGGTGCCCCTGTTCAAAACTGGGCTCTGGATCACTCCTGCAGGATTTAGGTTGAGATGACATCAATTCACGGTAGGGATGCTGGTGTCCCTGTGCTATCCAGAGCTTAATTGAACATTTTGTATATCCTACATTAACCCAACAAATGGAGAACAAAGTAGTGTTAATACACATTTTGTTAGCAAAATCTTTCAGAACATGGACTCCATGGAGATGCAAGGAAGAATATGATAAAAGGAACCGTTAATCCTGAAGACACTGGACAAATATAAGTGATGACTGCTCAAGCACCGTAATACTGCTGTCCCACGATACGACAGAGGATGTGTCACTGGAGTGACTCAGAAGCAAATATAAGGGGTAATGAAAGTGCTAAAGTAGAGATTTGGGACCAGGGAAATCTGTTAAGGATCCCTGTTTGAAGGGAGGCTGCCATGTCTGTTGTCTAAGTAAGGCTCTTATCTGGCTGTCTGCAAAGGGAACTAATCCTCCTTTTGGAGGTGAGTATTGCAAGTGAACACTTTTCTCGAGGGAATCATAAATGAACACACATAAGTAGCAGTTTTTCCTCTCCACTGCTGTCCCATCCTAAGAGCTACAGATCTTGTTCCTCCCTGGACTATTAAAATACGTAGCTCCTAGCTCTGCTGAAAAAAAGAGCATGTTCTCTTCATTCTTTCTGCTTTCTATCAAGTATTCAGAGGAAGCTCTGGCCAAGGGTTCCAGGAGCTCTGAATGTAGCTGCTGGCAGTGCTATAGCGCATTCCCAACCTAAGTGTCCCACAGCCTTCCCAGAACCCAGTAGTGATTTTGGTGGAAAGTGTGTTCTTCATTGAAGAAGCATTGCTAAACTCTGCTGAGTTGGGATACTTTGGAAAACGTGTTCTTTTAGAATTCTCGTTTAAAACCTAAAAAAAGATATGAAAATCAATTAACTTCACACATGAAAAAATTTCTCATATGGTTAATCTTCCTTTATATCATTTTTGATTATGTTTGGAAGTAAATTGCCTTGATTATACCTTGGATGGGAAGGAAGGCCTTTTAATTAATTTGAAACATGCTGTAGTGATGCTGATTTGTCCCTCAGAATGATACATTGGGTTGAAAGCAATACTGTCTCTCTGATAGAAATGAACTGCAGTGGGTTTTTGTTTTATTTTTGGCTGAGTGGTGGATGCAGGGCTCTTCTTTCTTAAAGGACAAACCAAATAATATGTGCGTTATTTGAAAGTCAGGATGAGTTTTATTGGCTTTTGGTTGCCTGACAATTTGTGAGATTATTTTGCCAACTTTTTCTGTTTCCCTTCCTTTCTCTTCCCTTTCATTTGTTTTTTTTTCTAGCAAATTACCAAACTGAGACACTGGTTTATACAAAGCTAAGAACTTTGATAATTTTAATGCAGAGCTGGATAGAGCAATGTTATACCAATATCTAGTGACTAACTTTAATTGAGGGTATTATTTATTTTTAGCTTACTTTTCAGCTGAGGAAACTTCACAGAGATACTAAATAACAGGACCAAAGTCATATGGTTAGTAAATGGTTGAACCAGACCTGTTTGGTTCCAAATCTATGTTCTTAATTGTTCAGGTGTGCTGCGTCCTCTATGCTCTTGGGAATTTGGGGGCTTCTTGTGTGCTTAAATTTGGCAAAAGCCCCATTGGTAATGATGCCAGTGTAATAAGTTGCCTACCTGTGAATTTCCCCATAGAGATTTAGATACCAGATAGCCTCTGTTTCTTTTGTTAGTTATCTTAGCATGACCCCGTTTGAGTTTAGGATTGATAGAAAGATTTATGCAATGAAAAGTATTGTTGGTCTCTGTTATGAGGCCATTATTCATTTCTATGGCATTCTTCAAATGTAAGTAAAAGTGTAGGAAGTGTTTATTTCTAGGATTTAAAACACATTGTGTAAATTTTAAAGATAACACTCTAAATGAACAAATCTCTGAATAATTTTTGGATAGAAATACAATAGATTATGTGGATGAGGTAGGGTGGTGGATTGATAACTAATGTCATCAAAGAGATCCATTTCCTTACTTTTGTACCCTGACTACTTGAAAGTCAGTGGAAAAACCCTGAACTTGTTTTCCTTTTCCCCTTTTTGTCTTTTCTTTTTTCTTCTTCTTTTTTTTGAGAAAGCAGAATTTATTGAGAGGACAGAAAATCTCCCATAGTGGGAGGGGACCCGAAGGGATTGCCCATCTTTTCCCTTTTTTTTTAACAGAAGAGTCACAGTTTCAAAGAAGAAGGCTGTCTCTATCAGAGAAAAGCTTTATAAGTGACAGGAGGGTCAGGAGACATGTGCTTAAGCCAGTTGTTTACTCTATTTTGGGTCATGTTGAAAAGATGTTTAAACATTTTACAAAACCTGTAATTGGTTAATATTTGTGTTACAAATACTTGTTTCTCAGATGAAGAAACCAGGCCTGTAATAGTTAATCATTTGTATTAAAGATTATCCAGAATATTCCAGAACGATCCTTTCCTACAGATACTTAATTTCTATTTGGTTTTATTTTAATGCAAGAAAATTAAATCGTATTCAGATGGATTTAATTCTTAATGCCATGGTATGATATTACAATAGTTTGATATCATACCTTACATGAGTATTCAGTATAGAAAACTTGGAACACACACACACACACACACACACACACACACACACACAGCACAAAGGGAAAAAAAATCTTGCCAATTCAGAAGACCTCTCTATCACACATAGAAAAAAACATAGAAAAAAACAGCCTTATTATTGAATAAGCATAAACAAGAATGTGATAAACATCACAGCCAATCTAAGCAATTGCAAAGGCAGAAGAAGTCTCGTCCTTTTACCTAACCAAGCAGATAAAACCCATGACATGTATGTTTTCAAGATAGAAATAGCTATTCCTCAAGTAAGAGAATGTGACACACAGAAGGATTTGTTATATACGGTTCATCCTAAATCACCTGGAAATTGGGCTGATCATATGTGTTTGCTAATTGCCTTTATCCAAGAGAAAAGTTAAATTCTTATATCCTTAGGAGAGGAGGCAGATTTAAGTTGGGACTCAGTTTGCATCTGCTGAAGGGGGGCTCCCAGGAAACAGGGAGACAGGACTCTCTCTGCCTTGATGATTATATTTCAAATATATGGCTCCCAGGTCCTTGAGGAAACAACCCTGTGTTGTAAAACTGGCAAGAGGCTTTTCTAGCTTTTAAAAAGTTTTCCATACCGTTCAAAGAGGCAGAGGAGGAGCTTACACTTCCTAGTTTTCAAAAGTGCATGCTCACAGAAAAGGGCATGGGCGAAGGCGTCTTTCCCTTTTCTTAGTAATGGGAAGAATTTTTTTCTTCTGATTTGTATTTTTCCTTACACCAACAGTGTAAGGAAACAGCCTCACTTAGGAACTTTCTTCAGAAATGCAACTTCTCAGATCCCAACCCAGACCTCCTGAATGGGGGACTTTTAGAATGGGGCCCAGCAATCTGTGTTTTACTGACCTCCCTGTTGGTGCTGATGTTTCTCAGAGTATACGCGTCCTTGAAAAGGATAGTGAACAGCTGGCCAAGTGGAAAGAATCAGGGGAAGGCTAAAGGATTTTGTTCCACCCAAATTAATAGTTATCTGCAGTTTGCATGAGATAGGTAGTCACGTGCTCTCAATAATCAGCAAGAAATTTAGACATCAGATATTAGAGGAAACCAAGAGAGTAAAATCTTAATGACTTGAATAATAGAGGGGGACGAAAAGCACAAGTATTATATATACATAAAAACATTGATGTTCATTTTAGTCCAGAGTGCTCTGTCTAACACAGTATAGGAGGAACTGTACCTGGTTCTTTCCACTGGGGACCAACTTCACCCTTTGTCAGTGCTCTGCAATTCCGGATACTAACTGAAATTTCCTAAGGATATACATTAGTGGCAGGAACTGCAGTGGTGACTCAGAAAGCTCCAGGCGAGAAGGGAATAATGACTTCTTCATGAACTCTGGGCGGGTGAGTTCAAGACAGCAGGCTGGGCTGTGAGCTGACTGCCCCTTCCCATCTGAAACCTCCCGTGGGCCGCTGAGAAGAGAGATGAAGAGACCCAGCCCTCGCTCCAGGCTAGCGGAATGAGGTCATATGTTTGGAACCTTCTCATTGCCCTGAGAAAACAGGTTAAAAGTTTTTTTTAATAATTTTTTTAGAGACAGGGTCTCTGTGGCCCAGGCTGGAGTGCAATGACATGATCATAGCTCACTGTAACCTTGAACTACTTGGGCTCAAGAGATCCTCCTTCCTCAGCCTCCCAAGTAGCTGAGACTACAGGTAGACACTCCATACCTGGCAAATTCCTTTTTATTTTTTATAGATATGGTGTCTTGCTGGGTTTCCCTGGCTGATCTCAAACTTCTGGCTGCACACCATCCTCTTACCCGACTTCCCAAAGTGCTGGGGTTACAGGCGTGAGCCACTGTGCCAGGTCCCAGTTAAAAAATTCACATGTATTTGTGCATTAAAATGCAATTTTGCTATGTAGATATATTACACTGTGGTGAAGCCAGGTCTTTCAGGGCACCCATCCCCAGAGCAACACACATTGTACCCACCAGGCCACTTCCTATTACCCACCATCCTCCTATGCCCCCACATCCCTATAGTCCATCATCCCACTCTTTGCTTCCATGTGTGCATATTACTTAGCTCCTAGTTGTGAGAACATGAGATCATTGTTTGTGTCTGAGTTGTCTTACTAAGACAATGGCCTCCAGTTCCATTGTGGTTGCTTCTAAAGACATGATTTCATGGTGGCTGAATAGTCATTCATTGTGCATGCATACTACATTTTCTTTATCCAACCCTTCGCTGATAGACACTTGGGTTGATTCCATATCTTTGCTACTGTGAATAACACTGTGATAAATGTAGGTGGGCAGGTATCTTTTTGACATGATAATTTCCTTTCCTTTGGGTAGTTACCCAGTAGTGGGATTGCAGGATTGTATGGTGGTTTTATTTTTAGTTCTCTGAGAAATTTCCATACTGAGAAATCACTTTTATACCCCAAATGTATCCTTTCCTGAAAGAAAAGTCCTAATATATTGCTTCCCAAGGCCAATGAGATAAACAGCTTTTGTGATGCAAACAGGCCTTCCTCTGGAAGTATACTTAAAGCAAAGCTGTGGAATTTGATTTCTCAGAAGCTTTCATTGTTCCTGGGTAGACCGGTCCTGATGTGTTCACTGTTCCTCCCCTTAGGGACAAGGCTGCAGTACAACCTTGGGGACCTGGACACTGTGGTTAAAGCCACAGAAGGAAGAACATGGATCAGAGAAACAAGTCTGAGGAGCTACAGGTGAAATGTTGGAGAAAGGGAAGATCATGCCGGGGTCTGGAAATCATATCCCATAGGAGACTCAGGCGCAGACAAGCTCGATGGAGTCCAAGTGCCTGGGCCAGAGGGATCGTAACCCTGGAGACAAAGGAGACTTGGAAGCAGAGCGATAAGTGCCTGGGTCTGAGAGATCAAAACCTGGGAGACACAGGAGGCCCGAGAGCAGGTGAGCATGATGGAGTCCAAGTACATGGGTTTGAGGGATCCTAACCCAGGAGACGGAGGTGGCTTGGGAGCAGATGAACTTGATGAATTCCAGGTGCATGGGTCTGAAGGATCATAACCCCAGAGACAGAGGAGGCTTTGGAGCAGACGATCTTGATGGAGTCCAAGTACACGGGTCTGTGGGATCATAACCCAGGAGACAGAGGAATCCGGGAGCAGACAAGCTTGACAGAGTCAAAGTTGGTGTTACCTGGGGAAGCTTCTGAAAGACAAAGGTCAGGTTACTGCAGACCAACCTGACCCTGGCATGGACAAATCTGTCTGATCTTTCCAAGGAATTCAAGAAACCTAAGGTGCAAAGGCCATGGAGAGCATCATTGCTGAGGCAGGCATTAAGGATCACATAATGAGAACTGGAAGGATGACCGGAGACACCATGGGGACCAAAACATGCTGCCCACTGCCCCAGATGTATTCTTTGTGTATTTTGAGTCGGTTAACCAGAAAAACACAGAAATGGCACTGAAAATCTATGTTTTGTGGGGACTGAACTCTGACCTTTTTTAAAAATCTTGTCAATTTCCTAAATAAGGAGCTGGCGAGACAGGCTTTTTATTTACCATATAATGTGGCTTACTTTCCAACCTGACCCTGGCATGACATCACATAACAGATAAAGAAGGAAAATCAAAGTATTTTGAGTCCCTGTAAAACTGTCTTTTGGGGACTACAGGCACCTTTTAAGACACAGACCTGTTCTCTCTGAAATCTGCTCCCTACAAAGCTTCATCTGCATGTTGGGAAAGTTGACTCCCCTATCATCCCTCAAGCTGCCCATTTCCTTCACTACTTTCAGAACTCCTTGGATAACTCCTGCTAATGAATTGCCAGTCAAAAATCTTTGAATCCACCTGTAGCCTGCAAACCACACCCCCCCCCCAGCCTGCCTTCCAAGACTGAACCAATGTAAATCCCACCTGTTTTGATTTATGGTTTTCTGTAACTTCTGTCCTCCTAAAACATATATTGCCAAGGTATGATTCAACTCGGATGGGCACATGGTCTCAGGACCTCTTAGGAACAGGCGTCACGGGCCTAAGTTTATTCATATTTGGCTCAGAAGAAACCACCTCAAATATTTTACAGAGTTTGGCGTCTTTCATCAACAGCTGTAGAATGTACGTCTCTCTCACTGGTAAGTACACGGGGTGCAGGAAGAGACTCTCCCTAGGTCTCCCTGCTTCTAGTGTAGGGCAGATGGGCTCACAGGCAAAGGGGACTAAAGGTGGACACGTCAAGATCTGGCACAGAAACTGACCGCAGGCTCCTTCCTTTTCTTTCTGAGGGCTGCTCTCCATACCACAAGACAGGCTTGGCCTGCCATGGGTTTCTTCCTTGTTCCCCAATCAACCGCCTGTACCTCCTCTCACATTCTCCAAACTCTATTGCTTTCTGCGCAGTATAACACCTTCTTTGGGCCTGATGTTTTGTATGACTCCTGTGTGGGTGTGCATGTAATAAACGTGTGTGTTAACTTGTCTATTGTCCCAGCTTGTTTGACAGACTCAAGAATGCTCAGCATTGAAGGTTTACACAGAGAGCAACTTGATCTAGCTTATGAGAAAATCACGCTGCCAGTCTGGTGAAGGAGCAGACGGGATCTGTTTGCTGGAGAAGGCCATTGGGCAAGAGACTGAAGGGAGCCATGAGATCTGTGACCTGACGTCAGAGATGGAGAGATGTGTGGGTCACTGACCTGTGGCCTTCTCTTTCTCCTCCTGTCTGTCCACAAGTGGGTCTCTTGTACTTTCTTCTCTTGTTTTTTTTCCCTCCCTTTTGTTGGAAATCAAAGTGATTCTCAAATGAGTTATCAATAGAAAGCCTAATATAAAACATTTTGACTTCTGAATGTTATACTTTCTGCTCTATTTGGCTTATTAAATGTTAATACTAATCACTTTTTTTTAAGCACAAAGGAAAACCACATACACACAACCTAGACTAATACTGGCAACATTTCGTTCTATGTCCTTTAAGTCTCTGTCTGTAAATGGACTCTTTTTCTAAAATTACATCTACCGCTCTTAAGGAGTTGTACTAAAGTGAATGCAGACATTAAAATATTTGACATAAGATTTATGTTTTTCGTAGAATGTACTTCACATATTAAAAGCATGTGCATAATATTTAATTAGTGAAAGTTTGTTTGGCAAAGCCTGTGTGACCCGTGAAATAATCAGAAATAATTATGGGCGCCGATTGCATATGCAAAATGGAAGCCCCGTGGACACACCTGGTCCTCTCTGCTCCTCCTCAGGGGATTGCTGGGTCCTGGCAGAAGGGCTGATTGTACCAGGGGTGTGCTGCGGTTGCTGGCTTTCTCTTTGCTTTAGTGCTTTCCTTTCAAGAAAAAAAAAAGAGCACCTCCCAATGGCAGAGGAGGAAGGGGGACGAGGAGTAGGCAGAGTGCCCTTTGTGCTCCTTGCTGGGGGCAGATGTCACCCTCACTCGCTCGAGCAAGCCAGACCCTGCCCTTCGCTGTTCAGGAGTGTGGGCTCTCTCCCTGGACCGAGGCTTCCTCGAGGGAGGCGCAAGCCATGGCGGGTCCCTTCTGTGCCTTCTTGGTGCTGCCTCTGATGTCGAGGATGGGCGGGCACTCGGTGGGATCTAGAGAGCTTGACTGAAGAGCTGTTATGTGCAATCGTGGGGCGCTCGAAACACTTCTTCCTATGCGTTTCGCTGCACATGACCTCCTCTCCAGTTGACTTGAGGCGTCTTTCTGCCTCTTAGGGTGTTTACAAGAGGGATGCAAAGAGAAGGAGTCGGTATTCCAAGTCTGATACTTAAAGTCGTACTTCTTCGGCAAGACAAGAGAGAGAGAGCAGTTCCAGACTCCTTTTACTCCCCCCTTCTTTAGCATATCAAATGGTAGGCCTCAAGGGACCAAAGCTTAAAGATTTTCCAGGGGTAGAGGCTACTTGCGCTCCTTGGACGGGTAGGGCTCAAGACCTGATGCTCAGAAGGCGATCATTGTAGAGGAAACAGGAACTCTGTCTTCCCCTTCTGGTTTGGGGGAGCAGGGAGCGAGAAGCGGGTTTTGGCCCTTTTCTTCTGGGGCTGAACTCAGGAGATGGGACGTGTGTGCGCACGTGTGTGTGACAACGGCGGCGTGCTTCGGAGTCCAGGTGTGCCTTGTTCACAGACTGCCTTTGTAGCGGCCTGTGGGCAGCTTCATCAAAGGCCAGCACGGCTTGGCTTGACTTTCCTGAACCTCCCTTCGTTATCAAATGACTGA
>CAUYQG010298318.1:15000-20387 GCA_963574415.1 Tarsius wallacei
CAGTAAATTGGAAGATGCAGGATTGTATTGGTTTAACCAGCGAACATTATACTTGTACTTGGTACCACTGATTGTGTTTCCCGTGATAAAATATAGCACACGCCAGGAAAAGTAATGCATTTTTCGTTTCTTGTTAGAACACTCATGTAATTCAGGCAAATAACAAACACGGACACCGTTCTGCATTTCAGACTTACAGGCCCGGTTTTCCCCGAGCATCAGACTAATTAGCTTCATTCCATCCAGCCAACACCTGCTTGAGAAGAACATTTAGTGTCATAAAACAAACCACCCACCAAGAAATAAGAAAACCACAAAAAGCCCACATGCCAGTGTCATGTTGCCAAGCTCAGCTCTAAAAGCCATCCAACCTATCCCAATGGACTCCCTTGGAGGAAACTCTGTTTTCCAATATAAGCTTTTGCATGAAAAATTTCTGTCTGGAGTCGTGAAGTGTCCTTCCACAAGTGACATTGTTAAAAATCTTTCCCTTTTTATTGGGAGTCAATCTATGAGGACACGCCTGGACTTGAGCTCTTTGCAGACTCTTGAGTCCTCTGGTGTTTAATTGTGTCTGAGGCAGAGACTAACATGAAATGAAATTTGGCGGAGGGATCAAACACTGCAGGGCTTGGCGCTTTCCCAGGTATGATGGGCTTTGATCAAATACTGAATACCTGTCGATGGATTTGAAGGTGAGGTTACAGGTGTTAGAAGTGTCCGCTCTAGAAAAGATTGAGGTGTGACTGGCTTGCTTTCATGGAGAAGGTTGAGGGAAGTATGCTGCTAGATCAGGAGTTCTCGAATTGGAGCAGGTATCAGGATCACCTGGAGACGTATCAAAACAGATTGCTGGTTCTCACTCCCAGAGTTTCTGATTCTGTAGGTCAGAGGTAGTACCTAAGGACTCGCATTTCTGATAAGTTCTCAGGCGATGGGAATGCTGTGGTCAGGGACAACACTTAGAAAGCTCTTACTTTAGATCGATTTTTCTCAAAGTGTGGGCCAGTAGATGATTCTCATTTAGGCGTTTTGCATGGAAGGCTGAGAATTGTTGACTCAGTCAAATGAATGCTTACTTTAGGATCTAGAAATGTGATACAAGGCCCCATAACCATGACCTAGGAGCTGAGGTCAGTGACATAACTTTCTTGAGCCTTGGTCTGTCATCTAGAAAATAGGATTGTACTAAGATACTCAGGTTTGAATCTTGGCTCTGCTAACTACCCTGTGTGATTCTCTTACCCACTCCGAGTCTGATTCCTCATGGGTAAAGAGGCCTTTACTTTTGAGTTGTTTTGGAAGTAAAATATTCGGCATTAAAGTGCATCTCATAGCATTTGTGGCTCACTCCCTCCCTTTTCTTTGCTCGATTTACATATGCACTTGAAGTCACTTTATAAAATGACGAGCACCATGAAAATGCTAGATACTATTTTACAGAGGCATTACTTTAAGAGCACACCTTCCTGGCTCCTTCAGGTGGTCTGTTTTCACTAACCGGCTTAGTCAGGGAATAGTTGGCTATTTTCTCTCTGCAATCTCACACTTACTTGATTGAAATCATTGCACAAATATGAAACTTGCATGCTGTAGTTCAGGCTACAGGAGGAAGAACTGAGAACCTCGGGATTTTCTCCAGTGTGGGATGATCATCTGTTTTCCTCCTTCAGCTCCTATTTTGAAGATAGATAAGAAGAGCCGATAGTTGAGTGACTAATGCAGTTTGACTTGGAGAATGGGCTCAGCCAGGTCATAAAACCCTTCTGGGTCCCTTCCTGGGTCCCAGGGGTGGCTGGTGGTGCCTAAGCAGGATTGGTCGATGGGTTTCTGCCCTCTGGAAAGTGCCTACTTGATATCACTGACTTGTCATAAAGTGAAAACTGGCGGTGTAACTGCGGCCTAAAGATGTGAGAGACCTAGTTCTCTTTCTGCCATTTAAAAGTGTTCCATATTAGGTCTTCTTGGGTTAGTAATTTCCCTTCTCTGAATCTGTTTCCCCATCTACAAAATGAGGGGTTTGCAAGAGATCAAGCTTCCTAAATAGTAGTCTGTAGACAGGATTCACAGATCATCCAAACCTTCAAGTCTTGTGGAATTTTATGGAGAGAGGACCCAGAGCTCTTTTCGATTCTGAGAGAAGTCTGTTGCACCAAGAAGGTTAACTCAGGTGTGTTTGAAGGTCATACTCAAGTCTAGACTTGCATCTCTGTCAGTGATGCTAAATGAGAATTTCAACTGTTTTTTCTTAAACAAGTGAAAGAAATCACCTAGCTCATTCAGTATTACATAGATGCTGCTTATGAGTAATACCATTAGAGGAAATCAAACCTTTGAATAGTAGTGCAAGCTTGGAGAAAGATTAATGACCAAGAAAAGAATGAAGCCATACAATGGCCTATTGGTAATATGCGGCAGCAGTTTTGTGAATGGACCACTGCCCATGAGTTACGGAAACTGGGCTTCATCAGTACACCTAGAACTGACCAGATGTAAGGTGATGAATACCCACTAACTCATCACACATGAGACTGATGGATTAACTGGAATGCCAGTGTGACTGCCTTCAGTGAGAGAGAACTTCCTGTGCCAAGGGCCTCCTTTCCAGGCCTTGTGCTGCATTGTCAACTGGTAGACTGTTGAGGAAGGATTTAGAGCAAAAGGATGCAGATGGTGTTGAAGACCATGTCCTTCGGGTCAGGGTGAAGTCTTGACATCACTACCTGTGTTTCAGCAAAGAACTTCAGGAAAGCCTTTGGGGGGCATCATTCACTTTGCCCCCAGACACTGCCTAAAAAAAGCCAAGTGGTTTTTTTTAGTGAAAATGTTCTTAATTGTCATTGCATGCAAACCCAGTTAAGTAGGTGAGATATAAAGCAAGCTTTTCTATTCCCAGCACCTTTGATGGTCACTCCATGTTGGAGCAACTGGGATGTCCAATCTGACAGAACACAACGATACTACTGTTATTCTTGATTTTCTTTTAACAACATCAGTGAAACTAAGTTTTTTTGTTCAAATAAACTTCTTACCAGTTGCTCTATCTACAGGCTCCTCTTATAGTGAGAACAAGTCTCTTATCCAGTTCCTGGGGCTTCTCCCATTTCCCATGAAAGGAGATTGATTCCTTGTTCCTCTGCTAGTGTGTCAGGTGAACACATCTCTCATGAGTTTGGGGATGATGATATTTAACCTGTGACTCTCATGTGCATATTGAAATCATCAGAACACCCCTGAACAGGCCTATTTACATTAAAGCCATAGTGTCACAGAGTTCTAATGTTCTGCCTTTGAGAGAGAGAGAGAGAGAGAGAGAGAGATACGCAGCACACACCATGCGTATACCTCTCTTGGCGGCCAAGCCTGATGTACAATAGCAAGAATTTGTACAAAATCTTCAGGACATTTTCACTGTTCAAGATGATTGCCTCATCAGTTCTCACCTGGCAAACCTATGTTATGGTTTGATTCATGAAAAGCTATTTTCCACAAGCTTGTCAGAAATGTGCAGACTGTATAAGGCAAGACACGGAGTTGGAATTTGTGCTGCCTCATTCTTGGGATGCTGGTGACACAGAGGCAGATTTCCGTGACTCAATCCTGCCAGATGGGAAACTGGACACAGTGAGACTCCGTGGCCTCTTCCTCCATGCTACTGTCCACAGTCTTCTCCGAGCCAAGCAGGAAGCGCAGGCATAGCACAGGTGAGGCTTGCCTTCTCAGCCTCTCCCTCCTCTTCTGCCCCGCTTCCCACGCTCATGGTGGACCCACCCTGGCTATTCAGGTCATCGCCTGCAGTACCCTCATTCACTTCCTTGCAAACACCAGCGCCCTGGAGAAATGATTGAATTTGTTTATTCTAGGGCACGCATGATTGGCCATTGATATGACCTGTCTGTTGTTTGCAATTTAACGAAAAAAGACCAAAGGAATGCATTTTTTGGTTGTAGAATTTCATACCATAGCAAAATGTAGGTCAAGTTTTGAGAGGAGACAGTGGGGCCTCCCTCTGTCCCATCAAGTCAGACTTTGTCTCACTTCTCTAGGCCTGAATGCTCTGCTTCTGTTTCTAACTGTGCCATAGACTTAAGCAACATACTGGTTACTGCCACTGCTTTGAGATCAAGCAGGCATTATCCTGTGGGGTTGTTGTGTAGTAATGGGGTGTGTGTGTGTGTGTGTGTGTGTGTGTGTAGGCTTTTGCAGGTGACTAGCAGTGGAGGGAAGCTGAGGAATTTCACTAGCACCACACTGCTACTCTGTGTTAGAGAGAGGGTGGAAGGAAGGAAGACTCCATCCGCTGACATGTAGCTCATGCAATATCTTTCTTTCATTGAGTATTGGAGAATACTTTTCTTACATGTCATAGTCCCTTTGCCAAGATGTGCTGCGAGCTAACTTCATGCTAGGACCTAAGCTCAGCTGGGAAGTGAGTGATGCTGGCAAGGAGGTCACGGTCAGAACTTCCTGCAGGGATCGAGCCCGTTGGCTCTGTCCCTAGGCAGACACTGTGGAAGCTTTCACTCAGCAATGCTGGACTCACCGGTCCTGGGGTCATAAGGATGAGACGATGTCGGTGTATCCGTGGACTCCAGTGTTGGAAAGCTTATCCACAGGTATGGTCCATTGACAGTGTATGCCCTTACCTTTGTATCCCAGGAAGAGCACCTTCCTCTTCCCTCCTTCACTCACTCACTGACTCATCAATTGTTTATTGTACTCCATTCTGGGCACTGGACTTCGTACTGGAGGAAATACTAAGAGCCACAACATGTTTCCTGACCTCGAAGAGATTCCAGAGTGAGGGACAGATGAGCACACAAATATTCAGAGAGTGCTTTGCCATACATCTCGTGCATGTATTAAGTGAATAGAACAGAGGGTGTCGCTGATTATTTCTGGAAGGAACCGTAGAAGGCTTTTAGAGGAAGTGTCTGCTGCCTTGGGTCTTGAGCCATGGGTAGAAGTTAGCCAGGAGGAGGGGTGGAAGCCTGAGATATTCCAGCTGGAAGAAGCAACCTAATATATGGAAACCCTGGAGCAAATGGCAAAGGATTATGGTTTCCCATGGGGAGAGCGCAAGGTGATGGCGTGTATGGAATAGTACGTGGCCAGACCTAAAATGTAGGTAGGGGCCAAGAGGGGACTTCTGAGTCACACGAGGATCTTTAAAATACACCTTTTAAGCTGGACTCAGTGGCTCAGCCTGTAATCCCGCGCCTTGGGAGGCTGAGGTGAGTGGATTGCCTGAGCCCGCGGGTTCGAGACCCGCCTGGGCAAGCAAGACCTCATCTCTACAATAAATCAAAAAATTAGCCGGGCATGGTAGCGCGCACCTGTAGTTCCAGCTACTTGGAAGGCTGAGGTGGAAGGATCGCCGGAGCCCA